>CATIWM010635193.1:0-12645 GCA_949671775.1 Mallotus repandus
CTTTTCTTTCTTTCTCTACTATATTCTATCTTTCTTTTACTCTCCACCCTCAATCATTTATTCTATCTTTTTCCCCTTACTTTTACTCCATTTTTCCCCCTCTTGTCATTTTCTTTTTATTCAAAAAAAATGGTGCACACAAAGAATGCATCCTCCACTGGTAGTGCAAAGCGACAACACATTGACCAGCCTCCACCTTCTCCCCGTGTCTCGAATCCTGGGTCCTCCCAAACATCTATGCATCCCCTCCTTCGATTTGGATCCTCTGCTCTCCACAAAAGACTCACCAATCTCTCTCCTTTACCTATTCAACCAAGTTATTATTTTCTGTCCATAACATTAGATGAAGTTGGTTTAGGAGATATTGTTATGAGAATGATAACAAATTCTAAGTGAGACCTTTTTGTTCAAATTCATGAACCTGTGTACAGAGAACTCCTACTTGAATTTCTCTCTACCTTTTCTTTTGAAAAAAAAAAGTTTTTTCTAAACCTGGTAGTGTACAATTTAGTTTGGGCGATCAACGTTTTTCTCTTTCACTTATAAACTTTGCTCTCCATTGTGGTTTTTATGACCAAAATTTTATTTCTAGTCCAGCTTATCAACAGTCTGTCATTGACATAGATTTTGAAATTCCTGATGTCTATTAGAGGGAGGTAGGAAATTTAGATCCAAACCCTTACAACCCTCGAATCACTAAGAGCTCAAGCATAGGAAACCCCGCCCTGCGCTATTTGCATAAGGGAATTGTCTTTACCATTTGTGGTTGTCGAGAAAGTACATGGGTAGTAGCTAATTAGGATTTATTTTATCTTTGGTGTTTTCATAAAGGTTTAGTGCCTCATTTAGGTTATGGATTTTCCCTACATATAGAGGGGATGGCCAAAAAAAAGAGAGGGGCTTTATGTGGAGGTTCATCTATCACTAGACTAGCTAAGGGGACTGGGTGTTTTAAGCTCACTTACTGGATTGACTGAGATTTGTTCTATGCTAGCCTTCAACCTGCACATCATGAGAAATATGGATATCGTTGCAAAGCGTGATGGACGTTATGTCTTGCTTGGTGATGCTCCAGTTGCTCCTAACACTCCAGCTCCTCCCACCTTCGATATTCCTCAACAAGTGTCTGCTATACCCTCTACTACATCAGCCAGCCCTTCTACCTGTATTCCTTCTTCCTCCTCTACTGCTCCCAGTGACTTAGAGCTTACTATTTTTGAGATGCAGCATACCCAACATTTTCACACCGCCACCTTTGCATGGCTTTGTGATGGACCACAGCGGCTCTATCAAGCTCAGAGTATTTAGTTACCTCCATGACCCCGCTATGAGGATTTTGACACTACCGAGGAGGATGCCAGTTCACCAGATGATGCCCCCTAGATGTTTCTCCTACTAACGATGTTGATATTACCACTTTGGATGGGAAGCATAACCATGACTGTGATGCCTAATTTGCTGCTTTCTTTATTTATATTTCCCTCTCTTTTGTACTGTCATTTTATTTCCTTCCTCGCACTAGTTTTTGTATACTATCTATGTCTATTTTCAATCTTTTTAATGTTGTTTCTTACTACTTCTTTGTTTTAGTGCATTTTCTTTTCAGGACATTTTGTGCCTTCCTCTCATTTAGGGACATCATTTTTCTCAGCTCTTACTTATTTTATTTTATTTCTTTGAGTCATTGAGGACACTGACTTGTTTAAGTATGGAGGAGGGTATATACATTCTGTTTGTATTTCATCATATCTATATAATTGCATTTAATATATCTGCATTCAACATACTCACACACTAAATTTTTGCAATTTATCACTATGATGAGCAGAGTACATCGATTGTGATTTCAGCATACATGTTTCACAATCTTCTGTTAATGCTTAACTTGTGAATTTTAAAGTTAGGTTGACAATTTATAGTTAAATACTTATGAAATTCAATGAACCTAATGCTTACTTACTTTTAAATAACTGAATTTGAAAATTGATAGTTCAGAAAAATGCTTGTAAGTGAAAATTGGATGTTATCTTTTGTTCTAAGCTTGACACTGGCACATAACCTGATAGCAAGTTAAGAAAAAAATCTCTTTAGAGCAGTGTATTAATTATATATTTTTTATGCTCTGAAATCTACTCCATTGCTCTAATCTGAGTATGAGTATTCAAAGGACTCATTTGATAGTGTCCACGCTTAGTAATATAGGAACGGCGGGGGATTACTGAAAGTGAGAAGAATAGAAAGATTAAAGCGAGATGGAGCGTAAAACACACTCGCTAATAATATAAAATAAAATTTTGCTATCTTTTATGTGATGGAATCAAGGGGTGGCTTGAGGTTGCAGAAAATAATATCATTTACTTTCATTTTTCTCGATTACCAATTTGCATGTTTTTAGAAATTCAACGACTAAGTTTGCTTTTCACTTGGTAAAACTTATGTCTTCAACTTTGAATTTATTAGTCTGATTTTAATTTATAAGCTTAGTATTAACATAAGATTATGGCATATGGAAACTTTAAAGTTAGTCGATGTGCTAGGTTCATTACATTGATAAGTGTTCTTGTACTTTTTTTTTGCTTGAGGACAAGCAAAGGTTTGTTGTGGTCGAATTTGTTATGTGCCATTTACTTATATATTTTTAGAAGTATTTTTATTGGTTTTATAATATATTTATATAAGTTTATTTAATTGTTATTGATTTTACTTGCATTTAGCATAATATTAGTAAAATTGCATTCTAAAGAATACATTTGCACGTTTACATGTTTGTTTAATAATTATATGCATTATAGTGTCTGATTAAACCAAAATTTTGCAGTTTTGTGGGCTGGAATTTTGCACACCTGTGTCTACAACCATGTCCAGAAAGTCTCGTAATGAAGAAGCAATGCACGCCCCATCACATGGCCATGTATTAGACAGTGCACAAATTTGGAGCAGTACACACCCGAGTGCATGGCCATACGCTAGGGTGTGCACACAAAATTAACGTACATGCGTGCATACACGCCCTTGTGCACACCCGAGTGCATGGCCATGCGCTAGGGTGTGCACTCATGAAAAATCTTCCTCTTTCATTCAGAGATAATTTTGAGCAAGGAAGAAGTAGAGATTCAAGTCAACCACATTCATGCATATTTGTTCTTCATGTTTAGATTATAATTATTTCTATCATGTGTAACTAAGTTACTCAGGGTTTGGATTCGTGTCACTAAATTACTGGTCGTTTGGATTTTTATGTTTTAATTCAATGGGTGCGTTTGGATCGGGGTTAAAGAAACGAGGTGTAACAGTTATATGTGTAACTATTAAGGGAGTAACTGTTATAGGTGTAACAGTTTTATTGTTAACCTTATTTGGTAAATAAATAGTTATGCATAAGTTGTGTAATTGATTTTTTAAAAGAGACGGTGAATTTACATATAAAACAATTAAGATAACATAAATAAATAATTAATTAATTTTTTACACATAAAAATAGTACAAATATTATAGAATAGAATTAATACATAACATAATTAAAAATTAATTGTAACAATTAAATTAGAAATAATAAAATAGCCATAAAAAATAAATTAATTTGTATATTTTTTTTCTAAATTTAATTTATATTTTATTACTGTAAAAAATTGAGAAAGTGAGCAATTTATAAATATGAATAAAAGGAAAGAATAATGAAAAATATGTATTTTTTCAATAAAATGTTTTTTTTTTACAGGCCTTTACCCTACCCCTAACAAAGTTAATAAAAATACACATAAATGAAGTTAATTGTTAAGGAGGGTTAACAATTAACCTTGATTGTCTAAAATTTGCCAAACAGGGATAAAGGAAGGTTAATGCATTATAAGAGTAATATTTACCCTCCTTTAACCTTGATCCAAACGTACCCAATAAGTTAATATTCAGTTAATTTTACAAATTGCTTTTATATGTTCTTGTATTTAATTTTAGGCCTGATCAAATGCATGTTTTTCTGTAGGTTAATAGACAACTAAAGTTGCATGATCTATTAGCTCTAGACATATGAAACTTAGGAACCTCGATCACAAAAGTAGACGAATCCTTCGAGGAGTATTAAATTGCTAAGGAACTTAATGATTCTTAATTAATTAACTTGTCCATGAATATAGGCGGTAATTAGTTTTGGCATGCTTGAATGATCTTGAAAGGGACTTTAAGTAATTTGAGTAATTTACCCTTAATTGTATTAACTAGTTGAATTGAGATTAAATCTTGTAATTTGAGTAAGTGTCTAGTGAAACGAATGCAGGCTCTACCTTTCGATTATTGAATTTTTTAAAAGGAATATTGTAGATTGAGAATTTATTTTTGTTAGTTAATATATTTTTCTATTTTGATTAATTTGTTTTGTTCGCTTGTGGAAATTAAATTACGACTAGTACTTGGTATCAATCTCCTCGTGGGAACGATACTCGATACTCGAACTTTACTACTTGTTGTGAACAGTGCACTTGCTGAAAATCCCTAACAAACTTGATGCATTATAAAATTATGTGTTGGAAATAGCCTTATTAGTTATTTTAAAATGATAGTAATATTTCCAAAGTTAATTTTGTTTGAAGCAAAGCAATATATAATTTAAATTTATTAAAGATAGTAGCGAGCTAATGGTCTAATGGTCACTTCACTTTAAGTGGCATCATGAGGTGAAAAGTTTAAATTTATTTATGCTATATTTGAATGTAAGAGATTTGAGTATGGATTTAAATTTCAATCAAATCACTTATTTGGGAATATTATGAATTTATATTAATGAAGATTTGAAACAAATCTACAATAAATTATTTAATGAAGATTTAAAATAACATCTAATTATATGTTATTAGAAATTCTTATATTTAAAATTAAATATTTGAAATCCAAGATTTGTATCAAAACACAATGTTATAGAATTAATTTCAACATGATTTAAAAGGAGAGGCATATTTGAATTTATTTGTGTAACTAAATTCAACCTAATTTAAAATTGGATGATTGTCCTCCTATTATACGGTCAATTAATGTTTAGATTATCTGACCTTACTATTAATAAAAAAAATTCGTAAAAATTTATTTATCTATCTATATCTTATCTTAATTTCTCCTTTCTTTCCACTCCTGGATTCCTTGATTTTTTTTCTTTTAACTCCTGCACCAACAGAAATTTCTAACAACTTTTAACTCTTGGAGTTCCAATAAGGTTTTTCCTTTTAATGTTCACCTTTTTGTGTCTCTATTCACCCTCTTATTGTGTGTGATTCTTAGTTTGATTAGTTTTATTGGTGCTTAACAGTTCAGATTCTCTTTATTTCTTAGTTTAGCTTTCAACAGATGATGACCATATCTTGGAATTACTAAAGGTTGGGATGATCACTAATAGTTTGTACCCTTCATGGGCATAATTATAACATACCACCATCCAAATTTTCTTTTATGGAAACAAAGCAATAAAAAAGATTATTTAGAAAATGTGAGGGTAAAAAATAGTTCTTAACATGGCCTTGTATAAAGATGCGATGCAAACTTCTAGAAGGTTTGCATTATGGTGCTCATATGATGTAAGGTATATCTAATAAAATCTTCAAAAAATTTTATTCATTGTATGCATGAGTTCTCAATATATAATGATATTTATATGACCTTTATTTTTGGGGAACCCTGTAGAACTAATAGAAGTCAGGTTTGGGATAAAATAAAATTACTTAATCCAATTTGAAAACCTTGAATTTGTTTAATGATTTTAATGCATTTATGTCATTAGCCAAAAAGCAAAGGAGTAGGGAAAATTCTACGTCTCAAATGAGGGATTTCATTGAGTTTTTATAATTGCAATCTTATTGATTTAAATTTTAAAGGTCCCTGGTTCACCTCGACTAATAAAAGGAAAGGGAAGAAAGCCATTTTTCAATGAATTGACAAGGCAGTAGCTAATTTTGAATTGAGAGTACTACTTGATAAAGCCTAGGTTTTGTATGAAACGTAAGTAGGATCATGCCACATGCCAATAATCTTATGCTTTTATAAAATTTTGGGTAAATATAGGAATAATGTTAAATTTGAGGCTAAGTGGATTGAATATGTAAACTGTGAGGGACTCATTTTTGAGGCTTAGGTAAAGAATAACAGAAGTCATGCTATGTTTTGAATGGTTAGAAAATTAGAAAATTGCAAAATATAGTTATGTAAATGGAAGAAGGATTGTTTTGGTAATATGAAAAATAAGATTAATAATTTGAAAGATCATAATCTTTCAATGGTAATTATTCAAAGGAAAAGGAAGTAACCTTAAAGAAAGAACTTGATAAGATGGACGAGATAATATGGACGCAAAGGTTTAGGATTAAATGGCTACAAGCTGGAGATTTTAAACATTAAAATTTTTTCATTTGTCCTATATCATCAAGAGCTTGAAGAATCAAATTGTTCAAATGATGGATAATTAAAATAGATGGTTATGAGGAGAAAAGGATATAAGAGATCATATTTATCAGTATTATGATTAATTATTCTCAGCTTCTCCTACTCATAATCAAAGGATTGTTCTAGACTCCATTCATTCTATTCTAACACAACAAATTAATAATTAACATTTATTCATTGTCTCTAATGATAAGATTTAAAAACTTGTATTTAATGTAGGTAAATCAAAACTCCAGGGCTTGATGGTTTTCCAGTTGTCTTTTTCCATGTTTATAGAAATAAATAGAACCAATATTGTGTTCATTCCTAAAATACTAAAATCAGTATATGTCTCATAATTTAGACCTATTACACTTTGTAATTTTGTTTACAAAATTATCATAGAAGTCATTATAAATAGGATTAAACCTCGGTTACCCTCTTTGATTCCATGAGGCGACTTTTATTCATGGTAGAGCAATCCATGATAACATCTTGCTTGCATATGAGGCTTGTCATTCCCTAAAAATAAGTATAAAAAAGTTTATGTGCTAATGCCAAAGGGTCTGACTCGACTTTATTTGAATCACGATCCATTTTTCCTTGTTACGAAAAAATAGAGGGAATGTGAGACGAATACTAGAAGACCTTAGCGATGGCACAAGTGTACTTACAACCCTCCTCCCAACAAGAAAAATATGATTCGCCACTTGGTTAAGGACTATGCAAACTTAGATCCCTCATTTGGAACGACATTCGCCCATTGGATAAAGTATTATGTTTGGATGTCAATGTCAGTAAAAGCAAAATAATTTATTTCGAGGCATCTCCATACTACCTGGATGCTGAGCAGGGCCAACCTTACTAGTTTAATACAATGCTTCCAAAAAATATGTACCATTTTGGATCAAACAAGATACACAAATGCAAGCACAATATATATCAAAAAAATAAATAAGAACAATATGATAAATATAATGATGATGCATGGGTATGGCATAATGCATGAACAAATTAATCAAAATTAAATAATCATGGCAAAATATGATGCATGATCATGGCAAGTGTATAACTAACATGGTACACATACGCATAACATAGAAATCATGATGACATAATGAATTTATATGGTATAAACATGGCACAATCATAGTATGGAATCATGGCATATCTACATGTCATGGTAATAGAATACAATCATAGTATATTTATAGCACACATATCATGAGAATTTCTATGCATGACATCCTAATCATGTTAAATGGAAAATTAAAAAAATAACAACAATTATAGTAAAATTAAAAAGAATATGGATAAGAGAAACAAACACTTCAGTAGGCTCCTCCTCTTCATCTTGTCCTTATTTTCCAAGTTTCGGGGCCATTATTTTGAGAAAAATTGATATTTAAAATAAAAATAGTAAAGAAAGTGAAAAATGATGAAAAATCCATGAAAAGAATAAAAGGAAAATTAATGATAAGCAAAAAGAATTAAATAAGGTTCTTTTAATAAAGTAAAAGAAAATGGTAATTATAAGATATTAAAAAGGTCAAATTTTTGGTGATTAATTAGTCAAATTAAGGCCTTTAATTAATAATGTATATAATTAAATTAGGCCCCATGATGTAAATTGGTGTGCTATGATCCGTAAGTGCACGAAATTGTAGAATTAGTAATGAAAAGATATCGTCCCCATGGAGATAGCATTAATTACAGAGGTGCTCTTAATATTTTGCTTGTCTAGAATAACGAAAATTTCAATGACCAAAATATAGCAAATTATATCCAAAACAATATAAAATTTTGTCACTAAATATATATAATTAAAAATGTTACGGTTTAACTCCCCTAGCTCAAGTTATCTCTAAATATCAATAAACTTCTTGTTTATTATAAATAACATTTCATTTCTGAAGCATCTTTAATATTGTGATGTCTCTCTTTAGTACACTCACAATTAATCAACTATGATAGTTACTCGGTCACATAGCTCTCACTAGTACGATTAACTAATCATAATCAATTCTTTCAAGTAATCTTCTATGGAATATTAATATCAAAGTGTCTCTTGACTAAATCAATTTGAAATAATATATTATTATTGCTTTTCTAACTAGAATTAATCTCTCAATATAACCCTAGTGTCTAGTTCAATTCAATGTGTGATCAAGCCAATGAAAAGCATTAAGTCTAATAACTCTCATATAATATTCATTTATCAAGAATTTAATTGGTTAAGTTCATATTGAGTTGGGTTCATTAAAATCCAAACTAACCTATTTAGTTAGTCATATAAATAAGAAAAGAACAACAAAATATGAAGAAATTCAACATATTAATAAATAAATAATAAAATTATAAAGCAAGAGAATAAGAGAGTAATAGAAGAAAAACTCTTTTATTCAGCTTCCTCAATTATGTTCTTGATTCTCAATATTCCAAAAGCTTGAGTTAAAATTAAAATTAAAAACTAAAGAAATTTTTAAATGATAATGATTTTTACGTAAGATAAAATAATAGAATACTGTTCCTGAGAGCAGAAGCCTCTCTCCTTTTAAAGATAAACCTCCTCTTAAATATTGTGCTTCATAAAACCCTACAAAAAAACTCTTTCCTAATTAAGTGGCTTCTACGCACACGACTGTATGTCAAAGTGACACAGTCATGTCACCTTTCTATGCCCGACAGATGAGCACTCTAACACGGCTCTGTGCCTAGCATGACACAACCGTGTTTGCTTTGATTTTTGCAAACTCTAAAACTTGAAATTAGACACAATTGTGTGCCTAATTTGACACAGCCATGTCATTCTTCTACTATTCAGTCTTTGATATTTTTGCCTTTTTTGTGGCTAGATTAGCTCCTATCTTTTCTATCCTAAATGAGCTCCAAAATGATGGAACCTACAAAATTACAATGAAAATAATGTAAAATGATATAATAATTATCTAAAAATACATGAAATAGCAAAATGACTAACTCTTTTAACTTTTAATGCAATTATTCCTAAACCATGCTTCTATAATATAAAAAACTATAATTTTAATAATGAAATGCAACTATTTAGTGCTCAAAATCTATCATTTTTAGCACTTTTCAAACCCCCGCACACCTCCAATACTTGAGCTTTTGCTTGTCCTCAAGCATTTCTCATTCATTTAATGAAGAAAAACCATTAGCTAGCTTCACTTGAATAACCACTTTAATCTCCCATTAATACAAAAATTAATAATCCATAAACTAAAATAATAAATTAAGGTCAAAGACATAAGAGTTACCATGTGAAAAGCAAAATTTCTCATTGAATTCATGAAAATAAACTATTAATTTTGGAGAAAACGAAAGCAAGGAAAGGTCATTCTAGTTCCTAGTTAGCTACATTCTCAACATGCAAGGTTCCTTTTTATATTCTTATTTAATTTCTTTAAAAGGTTTCCCAATTACAGTGATCCCCTACCTTTCTTGTATTACTCAGTGTGGATACCTTTAGAGGGTCCTTTGGATACTCATACTCATATTAATAGAGCATTGGAGTAGATAGAGCTTATGCTAATATAATAATTTTTCAAAGAAAGCTCTAAGCAATTTATTGAGTTAGTCTGTTTTACGCTCCATCTCACTTCTACATGTATATAATAATTATTATTGGAATTAGGTTCTAAGACATGTAAGAATTTTGCCAACATTGAACTAGACCATAATCATTACTTACAATCATTTTTCTACGACATCAATAATCTAACTTCAATCACGCAAAAATAAAGTAAGCATTAAGTTCATTAAAGTCCAAAAGTCCTTAACCATAATTTATTTTTCTAGCTTAACAAATTTAAATAAAGCATTAACTGGAGATTATTATACTTTTTCAAGAAAGCTTCACATAATGAGTCCCACTCATCACATGAATGAGTTGCAAAATTCTCAAGTATTCTCAAGTGTTATGCATAATGCCTTCTAAAGTCTATATGTTAAAATAAGAAAACTAAAAATAAAAAATAAAAATAAAATAGCTAAAAATGCATGAAATTCATGATTCCCTCGTAATAAAAATGTAAACTACTCAAATAAAAACATTCAAAACATAAATGAAAATAAACACAAACTAAAATAACTAAAAGAAAATTAACTCCCCTTTAATAAGACCAACCCATTGAAGGTGAAGGAGGAATAATGTCAGTTGCCTTCATAACTTTTCTTATATTCTTTATTTGCCACGTTTGGTATTTTATGGATCTCTCAAATTTCAGTTATGCCTCATATAAAGTTGCATTGATGCTAAGCTCCATTCTTTTTAATTGATCATGGAATTGTTGCCAATTAAAGGTCTCTTCCTCTCATTTCTTTCATTCTCCTCTTTGCTACTTGCCTCCTCACTCTCTTCATCAATTGAAGATAGTGAATTCTTTTGTCTTAGTGCATATTGGCACAATAGGCAGCAGCTCCTAGAGCTTGGCTTTTGTAATATCATCCACTATGTTATTAGTTCAACTTTGATGATAGCTTTGGCATTGGACGTCCCTATCTTGTATATTCCTAGGCCATACATACTCAAATCTCTATTTGTGAAGTATATATAATGTCAATCTAGTGATAATGTGTCCCGTGGAAATAGCTGCTTTCATTGATCGCACTACATGTCTCAAAATTTAGAAAACAAAGTGTATGCTCAAAATTCGAGTGTTAGAATATAAGCACCATAGCATAAATAACTCATTCATAGTTACCCTAGATCTATCTTATCTTCCAAATATATTGTATGACATGAATTTATGCATCAATAATAAAGAACTACCTTTAATGAATCCACTAGGCATAACTTCTCCTTCACCAAAAGTGTTACTGCTTCTAATAATACCCTAAAGTCCTTTTTCATTAAAATCACTAGGGAGATTAATATATCCTCCCTCAAGAAACCTAAATATTTCAGACATGATGGCATGATCAAATTTATATTCCTTACCAAAGAATCTACATGAATAAAGTTGCTCATTTTCATCAATAAATTTAAATGTAGTGTAGAATTCAATTGTAGTTCATAAAAGGTATCAAATTTTTTCCAACCCATTTGATAACATAATAAGTGAATATCCTCTTAAAGTCCTATGTCATAAAGCACAACATCGTCAAAGAATTTTGGAAGCTTAAATTCACGCTTAAGAAGAGAAATTTTTTTTTTACCTTCTTCTTTGGAGTGGATAGGAAAGAAAGCATTGTATTTATTGTACTTTATTGTTAAATTATTAATTTATGCACTTCTTTGCATGCCTGTCTTACCACTCATTATTGGTTTGCTTCACTTCTCATAAGATATGATGAAAATTGCATGAAAGGAAAAATATTCTCAAGAAAAATAGCAAATTACAACACTAAAAAAAATATGACAGGGTTTGTTATACAGAATTTTGAAGAGATATATATAGTGAATGCTCAAATTAAGGGAAATCCTAAATATTTAAGGAAAAGAAAATAAAACCCTAATTCAAAGAGGAAAATAAGTTGACAAATAAAATTCCTGCACAACTATTACTAAAAGGGAAAATAAAATAAATAAATTATTCCTATTCAAATGAAATTGAGAAAATACAATAAACCTACTTTAATTAGGAAAATTAAAATATTCAATTTTCTAAAAAAAATTTTGAAAAAAATTTACCTAAAAGTTTATCCTTCTCACATACTTAAGATCAACATTGTCCTTAATGTTGGTTAGTGTAGAGAATGTTTGAAAATAATTGACAATTTTAATGAAATCAAGTTTGTGTGCAGTGTTAACAAGTCACATGGCTGTATACAACTATTTGCCTTGAATGACACAGTCGTGTCTGAGCATGTTTCCATATAAATAACTTGAACATGGCTATGTCAAATGACAACATAGCCGTCTGTGATATGCAGAATGCATTCTGCAGAAACACTAAATTGAGGTTTTATTCATCAAGACTTTCTCTAATCCTTGTAATCATTCGTATAAGTTATGTTCGACACGCTTAAGTGTTCTAAACCTGAATTAACATCATGTATAACCATTTTACGCAATTTTAGTTTCACAATGCATAATATATTATTTTCAAACATAAGGTAATACTTCAAGCATAAAAAAAAATAATTGAAACAAATAACTAACACAATCATATAAAAATTATGCTTACAAACCTAATTGAAATAGAAAACATAAACTACTAATATCAAACCAAAACATTCAAAATTTCTAAACAATGCAAAATCAAAACATTAAAGTACTTA
>CATIWM010635202.1:0-18344 GCA_949671775.1 Mallotus repandus
ATAGACCTCCTCTTTTTTCTTTTTATGTGTTTTTTCTTTCTTTTTATTTCTTCTTCTCCTTTTTATTATTTTCCCTTTTTCTTTCCTCTTTTTCTCCTACTCACCTCTAAAATATCTCCTTCTCACTTTCTCCCTCTTTTCTGCTAGAACTACCTAACTTCCTCCATTTTTCTCTAACCTCCATACTTCCCACTAATAGTCATAAACTTAAAAAATCCTCTTTCTTCTTTTTTTTGGACCAAAAGCCTATTTGAAGAGAAAATTGAATTAAATTTTTTTGGGTCATTACTTGTTTTGATGGGCTCATTTTGGCCTTTTCATTATTAGGCTTTTTCTAGTTTTGGATGGATCAAAACAGTGTTACTAGTTTGCCCTAGCTTTTTCAAAAATTGAAATGCAAGCAATGAAATAAGATATTTAAAAGAGCACAGATGCAAACAATCACAAGGATATAAATTTTTAAAGCCAGATGTCTGAGAAAATAATTAGATGTTCTGTCTTTGCACTGTCAACCCTAGGGGATATTCTACACTGTCAATCTCGGGATACACTCGAGAAGTGAAAGTTTGATTCTTCAACTAACAAAATCTAATTTTGATTATTCAACCAACAAAATCTATCTTTTACACCATTAACCTCGGAATACACTGAGAGGTGAAACTCTGATACTTCAATCAGTAAGTTCTATCTTCTGTACCGTAGTATTCAAAGTATAATTTAAAAGGTGAAATTCTGATCCTTCAATCAACAAGTTATGCTTTTTGCACCATTTTCTTCAAAGTACAATCTGAAAGGTGAAATTTTGACCTTTGATCAACAAGTTCTGTCTTCTGCACCATTGTCTTCAAAGAACAATAAAAAAGGCAAAATTTTGATTTTGCATTATTGACCTTTTGCAATGATTAATCTTAATTACCCTTAATAAACCATATTTTGAGTATCTAATGAGTTTACTTCAAGTGTGTATAAGTTAGGATATCTTTGGATAGCAAAATCATGAAGAAAAATAAAGCAATTGAAGCCTTGGACAACAGTCACGAGCTCTGTTCTGACCAGGACCCCACCTGGGACTTCATCCCTCAAAAAATCCTAATCGGGACCAATATGTACTCACTCGGGACTTCATCAAGCAACAATTGAGTTTCGGGATAATACCCATCCTAAGCTTTTTTGGTACAATACCCATCCCAGGCTTTGTCTTGACCGGGACACTCATCACAAGTGCAATCCCGACCGGGACACCACCCGGAACAATATGCAACTCATCAAACAATAATTAGAATTAAAGGTAGTGCTCATCCCAGGATCAGTCTCGACCAAGATGACACTCAGAACACTTAGCACGAGTGATGTCCCGCCTGGGACTTAAGCCGTCCCTTTTAAAAGCAATGGCTCGGTCAGCTCCAACGGCTACTTTTATTGAACTACATCACAATCGAGACTGACCAAATTTCTGCAAAAAAGCTGAATTGCATTTAATGAAGCTTGAAGACCTTAAAGACAAAATTAATGGCTTGAACAACCATATTTGAGTTGCTCAAGTATTTAAACAACCTTTGAAGGTTCATTCAATGGTTAGAAACTTTGGTGGTTGAACATTCTCTCTTAGCATTCAATTGAGCTCTCAAACCTTTATCTAATTTCTTTATTATTCATTAACTCTTTGAGAGTTGGTCGTGTGTTAGAAATAGGACTTATATTTCATCCAATTCTTAGGATAAATTAGAATGGAAATGAGGTTTATTTCTAAAGGAATTGGTTTAAGTGTTTATCCATTAAAAAACTTGAGTTGTGGTTTAGAGTTAGCCTAAAAACTCTTATTTATAAGGTTAAAGTTGAGCCTAAAACTCAAGCTTGTAAAAATCAATCTAAGTGAATAGATTGTAGTGATTTAAAAATCCTAACTTGGGAGAGTTAGTGATACAAACGCGGTTAACTTGTACCAAACCTGTATTCAGTGTTGATGTCTTTGCCAAGGATCATTCAATGAATCAAGTGATAAAACTCTAACTCCTAACAAGACCCTTAAATAATATGTAATTAAGAACCTTGGTTACAAAGAATTAAAGGTTGTTCAATGAAAACCTAATATTGAACTAAGCCAATTTTAAGTTTAAATCAAATTAGGTTTAAAAGTACCAAGCCTTCACTTGATAATTTCACAAAATTTCTTTTAAGAACCAAAGAAAGGACTCTAACCTCTTAAATAAATTGATATTTATCAAAGAAAATTCAACAACCACGTTTTATAGCCCTAAACAAGCTACTTATAATGATATTAGAACAAACAACAAAATAGACAACAAAGACGGTTGAAAAACTTGCATAAGAAAACCCTAAATTATAAGATGGTTCCGTCACACATGGCCATGCTTAAATTATGCATGGCCATGTGCACTACTAAGCATAAAAGATAACAATCAGGCATAGTCATGCCAAAATGACACACAGTCGTGTCTGCTGAATAGCAATCAGGCATGGCTGTGTCTGAACACATGCACAACCATATTTGACACTTACGCCTAAGAATATGATCGAATTTGCTAAAATGGTATTCATAAAAGTTGTATATTTTTGTATTAACTCTCCATAGAATTTTAAATAACCTTAATTAGACTTTTGTATCAAAAGTTATGGCCAAAATACCAAAGCATGCTACTTAGGTACAAAAGTCAAAAATCAACTTAAAGTTACTTCAAAACCAGACATAATCGTGCACCCTTCTTGAACTTGAATTAAATGAAAAAAAAGAAGTTGCTTCTCATCTTGGATCTTAGTTTCATTTATCTTAAGCCATATGGACTTCATAAAGATTTGCAAAGTGTCTTTAAACTTCTTAGTTCTAGCCCTTGTAGCAACGTCCATTATACTTGAGTGAATCATCATGCTTTATGCTTGCTTGGTTTGCATTAGTTAGGTGGAGATATAAGTTTGTTGATAAACTGAACTCCTTAATTGGTTGTGATTTTATCTTTTATACTCTTAATCATTGCTTAAGTTTCTTAATTTTCTTTTAAATTTTCAAAAGGCCTATTCACTCCCCTCTAAGGCAATTACAATTGGTATCAGAGCTTGAGTTCTAGGTACTTAATTGCTAGAATTCAAGAAAATAGTGAGTGAATCTCTTAATTTTCATCTCTTAGACCATTTTTTAATGGTAGTGACTACCAACATTGGAAATTAAAAATGTAGTTATATTTAGATAGTGATCCCATTAGACTTTGGGATATTGTTCTAAAGGGTTGGGAATCACCTAAAGCTATAATTGATGGTGTAGATATTACTCTTGTAAGATTTCAATGGAATAATAATTAAAAAGAAGAAAACTATAGGAACAATAAAGCCATGAAAATCTTGCTAGCCTCTATGTTAAGAGAAGAAGGGGGCAATGCTCAACATTGCCAATCCACAAATGAAGTATGGGAAACACTTAAGAATCACTATGAAGGAAATGTGCAAGTGAGGAGCAAGAAGGTTTAAATTTACATGTATGAGTATGAAATCTTTAAGATGAAGCCATAAAAATTAATAACTGAAATGACAAACGGCCTCAATGGTCTCCTTATAACCCTCAAGAAACTTAGAAAATATTTTTCCACGGAAGAAATGAACAACAAGATTCTAAGAATCCTACCTAAGAAGGATTGGGAATCTAAAGTCACTTCAATTGAAGAAGCACAAGACCTCTAAACTCTCTCAACTGGTGTTCTCATTAGGAAGCTTCTCACACATGAGCTCACCATAAAGCAACGAGAAGATGAGAGAGATGAGAAGGAAGAGAAGAAGAAGGGGATTGTATTAAAGGCTATATAAGAAGCAAGTGAAGATGAAACCTTGGTGGACTCTAGTGATGGATATGATGAGATAGCTATGATCATTAAAGGATTCAAGAAGTTCTTGAAGAGAAAAAGCTTCTCAAGGCAAAGAGACAATAAGAAGTTTGATTGTAAAAGGATCAAAGAGGTTACTTGCTATCCATGCAAGAAATCGGGACACATTAGAAGTGAATACCGCAAGCTCAAATTCAAAAACAAAGGTATAAAGGACAAGAATAAGGCCTTCAAAACCTCATGGGATGACTCCTTCAAATTGAAAAAGGAAGAGGAACAACAAGAAGTGGCCAACCTTTCATGGCTCTTAAAGATAAAAATGAGGTAACATCTACTTCTCATTCTTCTTGTGATGATTGTAATGATAATTATGATCATGAGGACTCTATTATGACCAAACTCATTCTTAAATGTAAAATCTTGCTCTCTAAAAAGAAGCTTTACAAGCATGAGCTATCTAACCTATCCAATGAATTTGAAAGCTTGAAAAATGATTTTTCTAAACTCCTAATGATTTGAAATCTTCTAATTCCTTAGAAGACCAACTCAAGAAAGCTAATGATGAAAATTTTAAGCTTTCTAGAGAGGTATTAGAATTAAAGAATTCCATTTTAAAATTCAAAAAATGGAAAGAGACTTTAGATAGTCTTCTTGACTCTCAAAAACTCTTTGGGAATACTCATGGAATTAGATATACAAATGGAATGTCTTCCTCATCATCATCTCATATTAACTTTGTTAAAGTTTTATGTGATTCTATTCCTTCTACTTCTAAATCTCTTGAGACTCAAGCTTTCAAAGCTAAAAGGTCTCATGTGTCAAATAACAAGGGCAAGTCTCATAAGACTGAACCTTCTTTGACACAAAGGTCTAAGGGACAAGCCAAAAGGCCTCAACCTAGACATGCCTACATGCAAACTAGATACAATACTACTAAGCATACTACACATTCACCTCACAGCACTCAATGTCATTGTCAATATATGTCTCATTCTCTTCCTATGGTATAAAAGACCTTTAGAATGTCCATATAACCATAACACAAAAGGCATGTTTTATATACTAGATAATCATACACACCTAGAAGAAATAGATTTTCCAATGTTGAATGCTTTTATTGCCTGACCAAAGGTCACACTAGCAATGTGTGCTTCTATAAAAGATTGCACTTACAATTACTTTCCTTGGACTACTTTGAGACTAACCAACTTAGACCAATAAACGTTTGTGTTCAAAAGAATGTTTGAATTGTGTTATATATGTGTGATTGAAGTTCTCAAGAGCAAAGAGTAAGTGGCACCTTAATAGTGGATGTTCATGGCACATGACGGGAGACAAGGAGCAATTCAACAAGCTTGATGCTAAGGACGGAGGTCACGTCACCTTTGGAAACAATGCTAAAGGAAAGATAGTAGGCATTGGAGAAATTGGTAACCCTTAATTCTTATCAATTTGCCAAGTATTGGTTGTTGATGGTCGTAAGCATAATTTACTTAGTATTAGTCAATTGTGTGACAAAAGAAATAAAGTCACTTTCTATCTTAAAAATTGCTTTGTTGGTAGTTTAGATGAAGATAAAGTAATTTTTAATGGTGAAAGAGTTGACAATGTCTATGTCATTGACTTGAATAAAGTTGATAACAAAGACATTAAATTTTTTATGTCTATTTCCCATGACACATGGACTTGACATAGAAGATTAGGACATGCAAACTTTGAGCTTTTGGATGATCTTTGCAAGCATGAACTTATGGTTAGGCCACCTAAACTCAAGTTCACTAAAGATAAGCCTTGTGATGCTTGTCAAAATGGAAAAAAAATCTAAATCTTCCTTTAAGCTCAAGGATGTAGTGTCCACTTCTAAGCCACTTGAACTTATTCATATGGATTTGTTTAGACCTACTAGAGTTTCCAATTTAGGTGGAATGCACTATGCATATATCTTGGTTGATGATTACTCTAGATATACTTGGGTGTGTTTCCTTGCCTATAAGAATGATGCTTTTAAAGCTTTTGAATGTTTTTCAAAAATAGTTTGAAAAGAAAAAGGTTTTTGCATTTTAACTATTAGAAGTGATTATGGAATTAAATTTGAAAATGAATTTTTCAAAACCTTTTGCAATGAAAATGGAATTTCACACACTTGCTCTTCTCCTAGAACTCCTAAAAAAAATGAGGTAGTTGAAAGAAAAAATAGGATTCTAGTGGAAATGGCTAGAACCATGCTTTATGAGTATAATTTGTCTTTATACTTTTGGGCGGAAGCAGTCAACACTTTTTGCTATATAGCAAATAGAGTCTTTAAGAGGCTAATTTTAATCAAAACTTCTTATGAGCTTTGGAACAATAGAAAATACAAAATATCATATCTTAGAGTATTTGGATGCAAGTGCTTTATATTAAACACCAAGGACAACCTTTGGAAATTTAATTCTAAAGCTGATGAAGGTATTTTCCTAGGCTACTCCACCTTTAGCAAAGCATATAGAGTCTTTAATAAGATAACTCTAGTAGTTGAAGAGTCAATGCAGGTTGTATTTGATGAATCTAACCCATTTGATCCTAGAAAGAATTTTTATAGTGTTGATGATGTTGTAGATGAGCTTGTAGATAAGAACATTCTAGAAGAAAATGCTAGCAAACCTTTGGAGTTAGGGGGTCCTACAAAGGAAGATAATGAGGAGACACCTCAATCTACCTTGAAGGATGAACTTCCAAAGGAATGGCATTTCAAGAAAGCACATCCTCAAGACCTCATCATTAATGACAACACAAAGGGGGTAACTACTAGATCTCAACTTAAATCTATTGTTAACTTAGCCTTCATTTCTCAAATTGAGCCAAAAAATATTGATGATGCTTTGAGTAATGAATTTTGGGTCCTTACTATGCAAGAAGAGTTAAATAAATTTAAGAAAAATAAGGTTTGGACCTTGGTTCCTAGACCTAAACATCATCCTATTATAGGCACCAAATGGGTGTTTAGAAATAAGATGAATGAACAATGTGTCATAACTAGGAACAAAGCTAGACTAGTAGCTAAAGGATATAATTAATAGCCAGGAATTGAATATGATAAAAACTTTGCCCCCGTTGCAATGCTAAACGCTATTAGGATGCTACTTGCATTTGCATCTTACATGGATTTTAAAAATTTTCAAATGGATGTAAAAATTCATTTTAAAATGGTTTTATTAAAGAGGAGGTTTATGTTGAACAACCTCTGGATTTTGAAAGCTTTGGTTTCCTAATCATGTGTTTAAGCTTTCAAAAACTTTATATGGATTGAAATAAGCTTCTAGAGCTTGGTATGAAAGGTTGAGTAACCTTTTGTTAGAGAAAGGTTTCTTTAAAGGAAAAGTTGACACAACTGTATTCATTAAAAAATCCAAACATGATTTACTTATTGTTCAAATATATGTTGATGATATTATTTTTAGTGCTAGTAACCATTGCTTGTGTGAGGAACTTTCTAAGTTAGTGCAAGGAGAATTGAGATGAATATGATGGGTGAGCTCAAGTTCTTTCTTGGATTACAAATCAAGTAATGCAATGATGGGATCTTCATCAACCAAACCAAGTATACCAGAGATATTCTTAAGAAGTTTGGCATGGATGGAGCTAAGTCAAGTAAGACCCCCATGAGCACCACCCAAACTCACCAAAGATGATAATGGCAAATCAGTTGATGAAAAGCGATATAAATGTATGATCGGATCCCTTCTCTATTTAACCACAAGTAGACAGAATATTATGTTTGCCATATGCTTATGTGCTAGGTTTTAATCTTGTCCTAGGGAGTCTCATTTAAATGCAATAATGAGAATTTTCAAATATCTTAGTGGAACTATACATTTAGGACTTTAGTATCCTAGGAGTTTAACATTTGACTTAGTTAGCTATTCGGATGCGAACTTTACCGGCAGCTTGCTAGATAGAAAGAGCACTTCCAAAACTTGTCAAATTTTTAGGACAATGTTTAGTTTCTTGGTTTAGCAAGAAATAAGTTTCAGTTTTTCCTAGTCCACCGCCAAAATTGAATACGAAGTGGCTAGTTGTTGTTGCTCACAAATGTTGTGGCAAAAGCAACAACTAATGGACTATGACATTAATATTGATCACATTCTAATAAAATGTGACAATACAAGTACTATAAATCTTAGCAAAAATCTCATTCAACACTCTAAAACCAAGCATATTGACATTAGACATCATTTTCTTAGAGATCATGTGCAATGTGATGATATCTTACTTGAATTTGTTGATACAAATAATCAATTTGCTGATATTCTCACAAAACCTCTCAATGAGGAGAGATTAAACTTCATTAAGTATAAACTTAGAATGATTGATGGTTCTAGCTTGTATTGATGTATGTATTTTGTTTGCTAAGTGCCCAACATCTAAATGATTTCTATTTTATGTCCTTTGAACATTTTTTTACTTGATTAAACATTGTTTACATTAAGTGCAAAATATGCCATGCCTTTCATGAACTTAAGTTACATATGCACTTGACCTCATATGAATGTGAAAATGTTTATTTATTTTTTAAGCTATTATTTGCTTTACATTGCTACTTAGCTATTATTCCCCTTGAATATTTTTGTTGTTTATTGCTAATTAATGATTAATAATTAATTCTTAAAGTTAATTCAATAAATTAATTACTTTAAAATTAGCAATTTTTTAATGCTCATTTATGATTGAATGTGGTCTTAATTGTGTTTAAATTCAAGTTACCCTTGATTTCTCTCTCCTTGGTATCAATTTAGTCCATAAGGACTTAATTGTAATATTTTTGGACATAATTGCAAACTTTTTAAAAGTTGAAGAGTTGTCATGAACATCAATCTCGATTGGGACAATGCTTGAACCGGATCGGGACACCTATTCAATTTCCTTCTTGTGACAATCCCGATCGACATCCCGATCGTGATACTGCTCGGGACATGTATATCCCGATTGGGATAAAAGATGTCCCGACCGAGATGACGATCCTGATAGCACATGGAAAATCAATTTCTTGCATTGATTAGGCACATCAATCATAGTCAGAAATGGTTTTTGATGCATTTTTTTACCAAAATTCAAACTCCTTTATCTTCCTCTCCCTTCTAAGCCTCTATAAATACTGCCCTATTTTCCCTTTAGTTTTTCACTATTCTCCTTCTCTATTTATCTTCCAGTATTCTCTCCTTCTATTTCTTTTTTTTTAACAATTTTTTTTCAACCATGGCTCCAAAGAAACCATCCAAGGCTCCAAAGAAACCATCCAAGGCTCCAAAGAAACCATCCAAGGCTCCTTCTTCCTCTTAAGAGCCTTCTTTCAAGAAGGACAAACCAAAAAAATCACATCCTCCCTTCTCCTACTCTCCTAAAGAAATCAAGAAGAGAGTTGCTCTATTTCAAAAAGGCCCTTTATTCCTTCAAGATTTATGCATGAACCAACACTTAAGGCAATTGGTTACTATAAAGAGGTTAAAGAACTTCTACTTAAGGTGGGTTTGTATGATTTTGCTTTCACTCCCATGCCCTCCTACCCTCCCTTGATTATGGAATTTCTTTTTACTTTCACTCTTCGTTTCGTCCTCTATGATGATGATAATCAATATTTTTCTATGCGTTTCAAATTGGGTGGTAGAGAAAGGTTCATGACTTACCTTGAATTTGAAACTCTCTTTGGCTTTACTCAAGAGGGTCACATTCAAGTCCAACCAAATTGGCTTCCCCACATCTTTTGGAACAAAGTTCAAAGTGCTTAAGCCCCTCAATTTTCTGTCGGCTATACCAAAGCCTCTCACCTTTAATCTAAAGTCATATGGTATGTGCATCATTTTCTCACTTACTCTATCAATGCTAGAGGCATTAGTAATGAAACCCTCTCTCTTGATGACTTTTTCATTCTTCATTGTCTTATTGATAATGAACCTATTACTTTGGAAATTTTTTTACAATGGAGACTTTACCTAATTAGTGATGGTACTGATGGTGCTATTTGTGTTAGTGGTATTGCCACTAACTTAGCCTAATACTATGGCATTGACCTAACTACTTTTCCCTCTACCAAACCCACCCTTCATGATGAAACCTTCTTAAAAAATTCCAAACAATTTTCCTTGGTTAACAAGAAGTGGGTGTGGAAGCATGATATTAGTGAAGGCCAAAACCTTGAAGCTATTTTTAGAGAAATTGAGGAATTTGCAGATCAAGGGGGTGGTAAGGAGGAACCTGAAACTCAATCTCATGGTGCTTCTCAAAGGAAAAGGACTAAGTATGAAGGCACTTCCTCTTAAGGCCCTCAAGCCTTTGGTGATGAGCCACAATGGGTGGGTTAACTCTTTGATCGCATGAGCTTGATGGAGAGAAATTTTAATGCTCGATTTGATCAAGTTGATGAGCACATAGCCCACCTCCAACATGATGTTCATTACTTGTATGAAAAATAAGGCTATGAGTGCTCATATGCACCTTTCACTCATCCTCCTCTAACTAAAGAAGATGCTCCCCATGATGACTAATTTCTTCTCTATGTGTTATGTGTTTTTGTGTCATTGTTAGTGTGTTTAGTTTCTTTGTGGTTTATTTTTCGTTTATGTGTTTTTCCTTTAGTTTATTTTTTATATCTTGTTGTGTCTTTAGTTTCATTTTAGTATATTGTACTTGTTCTCTTAATTAATGTAATATTTATCTTTTTGTATTTTGCCAAAAGGGGGAGAAGTTTTTTTGTTTTCCTAAATTTACCTTAAATGATTATTATTGCCTAAATTTACTTTGAATGATCATTACTCTTATTGCAAATTAATTACTAATATCTCTATGAAACAATGGTACATACATTAAGGGAGTAAAATTAAAAAAAAAAATTCATACATTGAGGGAGTTCAAAGATTCACACACTTGCACTTTCGATTATCTTTTCAAACTCAAAATTGGTTTGTCAAAATCAAAAAGGGGGAGATTGTTGACCTTTTACAATTATCAATCTCAATTTACCTTGTTTTGAATCTTAACAAACCATATTTTGAGTATCTAACGAGTTTAATTCAAGTTTGTATAAGTTAGGATATCTTTGGGAAGCAAAATCATAAAGAAAAATAAAACAATTTAATCCTTAGACAACAATCATGAGCTTCGCCCCAACCAGTATCCCACTTAGGACTTCATCCCTTAAAAATAAAGAATGAGACAATGCTCATCCCGGATGCGCTCCCGATCGAGACATCACCTAGGACATAGTAGTCCCAACTGGGACCAATATGTACTCACTCAAGACTTTATCAAGCAACAATTACGTTTTGGGATAGTACCTATCCCAGGCTTCATTCTGACCAAGACACTCATCATGAGTGCAATCTCGATCAAGACACTACCCAAGACATATGCACCTCATCAAGCAACAATTGGAATTGAAGGCAATGCTCATCTTGGGCTCAGTCACGATCGGGATAACACCTGGGAAACTCATCATAAATGATGTCCTACTTGGGACTTAACCTGTCCCTTTCAAAAAGCAACAACTCTGTCAGCTCCAATGGCTACTTTTATTGAATGTCCCGACCGGGACTTACCATATCACTACCGGGATTGACCAAATTTCTGTAAAAAAAGCTAAATTGCATTTAATAAAGGTTGAAGACCATAAAGACAAAATTAATGACTCCAACAACCATATTTGAGTTGTTCAAGCATTTAAACAACCTCTGAAAGTTCATTCAATGGTTAGAAACTTTGGTGGTTGAACATTCTCTCTTAGCATTCAATTGAGCTCTCAAACCTTCACCTAATTTCTTTATTGTTCATTAACTCTTTGAGAGTTGGTCGTGTGTTAGAAATAGGATTTCTACTTCATCTAATTATTTGGATAAATTAGAAGGGAAGTAAGGTTTATTTCTAAAGGAATTGGTTTAAGTGTTTTTCCACTAAAACACTTGGGTTGTGGTTTAGAGTTAGCTTAAAAACTCTTATTTATAAGGTTAGAGATGAGCCTAAAACTCAAGCTTATAAAAATCAATCTAAGTGAATAGATTATAGTGATTCAAAAATTCTAACTTGGGAGAGTTAGGTGGAGACGTTGGTTTGTTGATAAACTAAACTCCTTAATTGGTTGTGTTTTTATCTTCTCTACTCTCAATTATTGCTTAAGTTTCTTAATTTTCTTTTAATTTTTCAAAATCCCTATTCACCACCCCCCCCCCCCCCCTTTTATAGCAATTACATGCATTCTACTACATGCGAACTCTATTTATTTAAAAAATGTCGTATAGCCTATAGGGCATCGGGCGAAGTCAACTTAAAAATGCATCGTATAGACTCCACATGCATTAAGCAAGGTCAACTAAAAATATGCCATATAGCCTTTGGGGGCGTTAGGCGAGGTCAACTAAAAGTGCAATGTATAGCCTTTGGGGTGTTAGGTGAGGTCAACTAAACATATGCCATATAGCTTCTGGGGCGTTAAGCGAGGTCAACTAAAAATGCATCGTATAGCATCTAGTGGCGTTAGGCGAGGTTAATAAAAATGCATCGTGTAGCCTCTGGGGAGTTAGGCGAGGTCAACTAAAAATGTGCAGCATAGCCTTTGGGACATTAGGCGAGGTCACTAAAGAAGCATTGTATAACATTTGGGGCATTAGGCGAGGTCAACTAAAAACGCGCCGCATAGCCTCTGGGACATTAGGCGAGGTCACTAAAGAAGCATTGTATAAAATTTGGGGCATTAGGTGAGGTCAAGTAAAAATATACCATATAGCCTTTGACGGCTGATGCATACGGTTCTATAACACCAGTAATCTCTATCCGTAGGTGCACGAAATCATACTAGTAGTAATAAAAAGATATTATTTGTACAGGGACTAGAGTCAATTATTGAGCTACTTTTAATATGTTGCATGTTTAAGATAACAAAAATTTCAATGAGTGAAAATAAAGTAAACTAAATCTAAAATACTAAGAATTTTGTCACAAAATTTATAAAAAATAAAGATGTTAGGGTTTTATTTCTCCCAACTCAACTTATCTAAGGATTGTGTTAACTACTTACCAATTATGAATATCATTTCATTTTCAAAGCATCTTAAGAATTGCGATATCTCTCTCAAGTACACTCACAATTAACCAATAATGATAATACGATTCCCTAGCTCTTACTAGCACAATTAAAATATCATAACTGATTTATTGAAGCAATCTTTTAAGGAATATTAATATTGAAGTGTCTTAACTAAATCAATTTGAATTAATAGATTGTTATTATTATTTTTTCACTAGAATCAATCTCTCAAGCTAACCCGAGTGTCTAGTTCAATTCAATGGGTGATCAAGCCAATAAAAAGTATTAAGTCCAATAACTCTCATGAAATGAATATTCCTTGATTTAAAAGTTTAACCTAATTAAGTTCATGTTGAGCCCAGTTTATAAAACCCAACTATCCTACTTAGCTACTTATAGAAATTAGAAAATAAGCACAAAAGAGAAAGAATCCAAACATGTTCATGATTAAATATGATTAAAGGTGAGAAGAATAACAAAAGAAAAAACTCTTTTGTTCCTTTTGGTGAATAATGTTCGTAGTCCTTACACCTTATCTTCAATCCAACAATTTGATTGAGTTGTTTATAATAATCTAATCTTTAAAAATTGAAAAATAAAAAAGAAAATAGTTATTACATTCAGAAAAGATAAAGTTTTGTCCCAAAAACAAACAGCCTCCTCCCTCTTTAAGGTAGAACAAATCCTTTCTTATATATTGTTCCCATAAAAATCCTAAAAAATACTTTCTAAAAATATTTTATCCATACATACACGGTTGTGCATTAAATGCACAAAGCTGTGCTGACTTTTTACATAATTTCTTCACATAATCAGGCAAGACTGAGTGCTCGAATGGCATAACCATGTCTGCCTTTAAACTTTGCTGGATGTTATGTTGTTAATTAGGTATGGTCGTATAGCCTCTGGGGTGTTATACAAGGTCAACTAAAAAAATGTCACTTAGCCTTTGGGGCGTTAGGTGAGGTCAACTAAAAATGTGTCGTATAACCTCTAGGATGTTAAGCAAGGTCACTAAAGAAGTGTCATATAGCCTTTGGGCCGTTAGGTGAGGTCAACTAAAAATGCGTCGTATAGCCTTTAGGATGTTAGGCAAGGTCATTAAAGAAGCGTCGTATAACCTTTAGGATGTTAGGCAAGGTCACCAAAGAAGCGTAGTATAGCCTCTGGTTCATTATGCAAGGTTAACTAAAAAGTTTTATATAGCCTTTAAGGCATTAGATAAATGTAGCTAATATTTACTGTATAGCCTATGGGGCATTAGGTAAGGTATTTATAGCTGGTCTGCATCCTACACAATAGAGCCAGCTCACTCTTGGAAAGATAGTTCAAAGATAATGTATACATGATCATTGAAAGCTTTCGAAAGTGATTTGACAACACAAGATGTATGGTGTGTACAATGTTTGTGGAAAACATGTGTTATTCTAATGCGCATATATAGGAGATTTGAAAATATTTTTTGCAAAACAATTTCATGTATGCATGAGCTAATAGTTAAAAAACACGAAATCTTAAATGACTTTGTATGCATCAACTGGCGAAGTGCTGTTTTTATTTAAAATTAATCTTTGGGAATTGGCTTCCTTCTATCAAAGTATCCAAATTTAAAAATTACTTTATTGAATATTGTCATTAAGACTAGTATTATTAGATAGAACAAAAATTAAGTCCCCCTTGTGATTAGATTGGGATGATGATAAAAACAATTGCCCCTCTACTTGGTTGTGCTTTAAATTTAGTTTGACTGTTGTGGGACTTTCATGCTTGTGCTTGATTTAAAATTGTGGAGGAGACTCTCGATTTTTGCCCCAGTTAAGGAATTGACAGACTTTATCACTCTTACGACTCATATAACCAATACATCACAAAAGGATATCCTACAATCTTATAAATTTCCCCCCAAATTGAAAATGCAACCAATTTTTATTTCATATTCCCTCTTTTTCTTAGGTTGCTACCTTTTGGGAGTTTTCAAACCTAGCTGGGTCTTTCATTTTTCTCATTTTTATTTTCCCTATTTTGCTTAAGTCTCCCCTATTTAGGAGTTTTCAACCTAGCTGGGTGGTTGCAAAATCATGTTGATGATTGATCGATTTATTTTCCTTGCCATATGTGATGTTGGTATACCCAATGATATGGTTGATGATTCATCTGATGTTCATGTCATTCACACTGCTGATTGTAGCAAAACCGATGATCATTTGATACTTGCAAAAAATTCCATGTCTGACACTTCATATGTTAATATCATATTAATCATGCCTATTTTATATGATCACTTCTTTTGTTATAACCACACACATTGTATTATATCTGTTATTGATCAGCCCTTTGCGGGTTTTCTAAGCAATTATTTTTTCATCTCATACTTGATGGAGATTTTATTTTGGAATTTTGAGTCTAGTAATAACTTATGAAGATATGTGCTAAAAAAGGGCCCTGAAAGGGTTACTCAGGCTTGACATTTCTGTATATGGGCGACACACACAAAGATTTTTCTTTTTTTCTTTCTCTCATCATTCCTCTTTTTTTTTTCTTTTTCCTTTTTTTTTTCTCTTTCTTCTTTTCATTCCTCTTTTTCTCTTTTTTTAGTGGATATTCATTTCAAATAAAGGAAAAGCTGAGGTTAAAATTTTCCAAAGGGAGGCTGAAAGTTAATTCTAACAGTTAACCTTCTTATTTAAGGTGGGTTTATTTTTCTTTTTCTTTTGAATCTCCCTCTCATTCAAGCATAGTATAACGAGCATAATTATAACAAATTAATATTGCATAAATCATGCAATTAAACATCTATTGGCACTAAGGAAAGCAAAAATGTTGTAGCAAAACATTGTTCTGAATTATTACAACCTCAAAAAACAATAATTATTCATAAGTGTTCAATTTCAAGCCAACTTCAATTTGTAATATGAAACGGTACAACTCTTTGAAATCCCTTATGCCCATGCTCTTCAATTTGTTGGCTAGAGGTGGAATGCAGGCTTTTATAATTATAAGTAGCTGGTATGAATATATAGGTTTATGCTTCATCTAGGCCAACTTTCCACTTTCTCTATTTAAGAAGCTTGTGAAGGACTCATCGGGTCTTTGTTTTGTATTTTATAGCTCTTGAAGGGACACTTCAGATTAAAAATTCAACACATAGTATTTCATTAAGATTGCACATAACTCCTTCTAGTCTTACTAAACATGTGCATCCAGAGTATAGTACCACTTGACAGCAGCTCCTTTTAAGGACAAAAAAATTTGTTTGACAATGTGAGCCTTAGATAACCTAGTGATATACAACTTTAGGTGTAGATTAGGATCATCAGTGCCGAAATACTTCTTCATGTTTGGAATTTTAAACTTCGGGGGCAGTGGTTCCTCTTCATCCAAATCCAAGTCCAAATTGGTAAAGTCAAGGATAAGTCCATTCTTTTTCATTATAGTTTGTAATTGATCCATCTATCTTTTCATGTCTTTCATCCATTTTAACTCAATTAAATCTATTGGTGCTTTTAATTTTTCTTTTAGTGGCTCACCAATAATGGTTCTAGTTTTAGAGTTTTCTTTATTAAAGGTATCTTCTCTACTATCTTAGTAACCATGTCTCTAAGCATTTTTTATGTCTCCTCCTTGATTCCTTATAAAATTTATTATTTGAAGGATTATTTTCCCTTTTAAAATAGTCTCAATTGATTGATTGGATGCTCGATTTTGGTGGGCCAAATTACCCTAGATCTACTTCTAAACAATAAGAGGCTTGTGGCTATAAAAAATACATTTTAAAAGAAATTACAATGAATGTCATACATGCATGAAATGCAAGCTATTTATAATTATTTACAAATATAAGAAACACAAATAAGTCATAAAGCAAGGTCTTCCACCCTTATTCCTCCTACACACGTGTTCAATGGTGAGTCTCTTATCCTAGAATTTTTTATCTGCATGTTAATTATCATACGAGGGGTATCAAAATCGACGTGTAAATAAATCTCTCAAAACAATATCATCAAACAAGTAGAAAATCTTGTAAATAAAACCAAAGTATAATATAATCGACCATAATAATAGGGTTGGGCCCAACTTAATATGGTCCATCATTGGTGGACTTGGGCTTTATAAATAAGATTACCATAGGCATCAAACAAATGTATTTTGGGTAAGTACATAGGGGAAGTTGCTAAGTCACCATATGAGTTGAGTCTTGGGTGAATGATTTAGGCTCCCACAATGATATACCTCAATTACGTCTCCCCAATCAAGGATTTATGCGACATAAGATTGGTACGTGTTATGAGTGACAATAGTCATATTCTCTACCACCAGGTTTAAGTGAAACACAAGCAGCATAGCAATGACTACCATTGACTTATTTAGGATTGATTGAACATTATGTGAAAGGTGTTGCGAATGCCAAAGAAATAATCAGATAATTAAAAATTATAAAACACAAAACACTAAAATAAGTTTCTTTATCCCCAATGGAGTTGCCATTATAGGCGGTGGGGTTCAATGTGTGCTCAAGTGTTTGGTGACCACGACACTGTGTGGGCTCAAGGCCCATTGTGGAGATACAATTAAGGCATAAAGCCCAAATTAGAGATAGAGTCACCACTTGGGTGAAATCTGGGACATACTTTTACAGCAACTAGATCCCACGGAGGGTCCCCGCAGCTGTCCTCAAAGACTGAGTTCAGAAACTGGATATAAGCTTTTGGAATGTCCACCTATCCTTGTAGTTGACCTCCATTTGTGTTTCATGTTTTATTATTTTTAATTCTTTAATTACTTCTCTATTAACAAGCAAGGTTGCAATTGCCTCCATACAATTTTCAAATTCTACAAATAAGTCCAGGTTGTTAATTAAGCCATTTTCATGCAACTTTGGTGTGATTTACAATATTCATCATATATACATCCATTCATAATAACAAAATAGATAAATAAATAAAATAAACACACATGCAAAAAAATGAGGGAGGAGAAATGGTTACAACCCTATTCACATATAAAAAATATAAATGAAAATTTAATCTAATTAAATGAACACTATTTTGTTTGTCACATCCTACAAAAAGAAATAAATTAGCCCAAACATCTACAAGAAAAGAATAAGATTAGTTTGTAATTAACATAGAATTAATGAGAAAATAAATTAAAAAACTCATTAAAAAATAAAATTCAGTTAAAAATATATTTATATCTAAATTTTATTAAATAAAATAAAGCGTCAAATTAAAATCAAGCTGAAATTAAAATTAATTAAGAATTTAACCATATTTATTCAATTTAACTAAAATTAAATCTCCTAATTCTAATTCAATTAACTAAATATATTATAGAAATATAATCTAACTAAAATCACTAACACAATAATTAAAAAAAAAAAGAATAAAATCATTAAAAGAAAATTATTTATTATTTAAATAAAACACAAAAAAAATATAAATTATTAAATTAAAATCAACCAA
>CATIWM010635339.1:0-11520 GCA_949671775.1 Mallotus repandus
AAATAAATAATTGAAATTATTATTATTAAATAAAAATTTTAAAAATAATAACAATGTTATTAATTTATATAACAATTTAATATTAACTTAATACAATTATAATTTGTTGCAATTTTTATAAATCTTTTATTTAAATAATTATATAATTTTATTTCAATATTTTTTATAATTATTTTTTCTCAACTCTATAACTGATTTCATATAAAAAAATATCATAATCATAAGATAATAAAAAAATATTAGTTGTTTGTTAATAAAAATTTAAAAATAATAAAAGTTATGTTTTTTTATATAATAATTTAAATATTATAACCCCATTAAACTTATAATTTATTACAATTTAGTAAATTTTTTATTTGAACTATGACACTTTATTTTTTTAATTAACATTTTTAATATTAATAATTTTTTTTACACAAAAAATAATTTAATGTAATTTTTTTAGTTAAACTAATTATTAAATGATAAATATTAATTAATTTAATTAACTTTTTTTGTTAAATTTTATAAAAAATCAAAATTTATTTTTTTAATAAAATTATCACTAAAATTTTAATTAATTTAATTTTGTTAGAGATAAAATAGAAATTAACCTAATTAGAATAGAGAATATACTTTCAATTAAATTAGAATTATATTTTAATTAATTTAATTTTGTTAGAGATAAAATAGAAGTTAACCTAATTAAAATCGGAAACATATTTTCAATTAAATTAGAATTATATTTTAGTTAATTTAATTTTATTAGAGATAAAATAGAAGTTAATTTAATTAAAATAATATAAAAATTGGATAATTTTGTTATTTATAAATAAAAGAAAAATTAAATTAATTAAAATATAACCCCACCCCATGTGTGTGTATATATATATATATATATATATATAGTTATATTTTAAATATTTACATGTGTCAAATCATTAAAAATTTTAATTTTTATTTAAAATAAAATATTTATTATAGTTTTTTAATACTATTTTTAATCCCTTTAAAAAAAGTTTTTTTTTTAATTAAAAAACTAATAATATACATCTTCTAATACTACTTAAATTCTAAAAGTATTTATTTAATGCTTTTTTTTAACCCAAATCAGTCAATAATTTTTTTAAATCATTAAAAATTATATTTTTAAAATTTTTTCTTAACTAAAACACTATTATACATACTCCAATAGTAATTTAATAGTTCTTAAAATAAATCCTATTACATTTAAAAAAAATAATGGCAATAAAGATTTTAAATTTAATAGTTCTCAAAACAAATTTTATTATATTTAAAAAAATAATGACAATAAAAATTTTAAAAAATAAAATTAATGTAATATAATTTATTTAGTTACCTTTTTCTCTTTATAAAATTTTTTATTTTAAGATATATATTTTATTTTATATAAAACACTTTAATTATACTACATTTAAAATACTAATATTCTTTTTTTTATTAAAAATTATGTCCTTTATTCTAATTAAAAATATTTACATTTTATTTAATTAAAAATATTTTTCTTTTTAATTTAACGTAAATAAAAATGTGTAACTTATCAGTTATTTTTTATTTTTTTATTTATTTAATTATTATTATTACTGTACATATTAAAAATATATACATATACTTTTAATAAAAAATTATTAAATAAAATTATTATAATAATTTTCTAAATTTTTATTATTATATTTAATTAATTTATTATTTATTATTTATTAAAATAATTAATAATTATATTAAAATATATATTATTTAAAGCATGCACATTATACTATCGCAAATTCACAAAATTTTAAAATAATCGTTCTCTCTGTAATTGAATGGTCTTAATGCTTGGACATAAAAAATATATTTCAATTTTTTTTCATTTTTAAAGGGATATGCCCGCAATACCTATCATCGTACAATCAATAATTAAAGATAAAATCTTACAACACACAGCACAGCACAAGCTGTTCCTCATTGTCAACAACAACTTTTACAAAATTCCCGTGACAACAACGTCGCCACGCATTAGTCGAACCAATGGAATTTATCAAGCTGTTCCTCATTCTCAATTTATCCTATCTCGAGGGAGTTTTTTTTTGTTTATTAATGGAATTAGATAATTTAAATTTGAATTATTTCTTACTCTTATTTGATTCAATTTCATACAAAAAGTCATTTTATTTCTAAATGAGTTTTTATCAATAAAATATATTTAATTTAAATAAATATTTTATCAAATGAATTCATTTATACATCTAAATAAATTTTAATTTAGTAGTAAGTAATTTTATAAAATTAAAAAATTTTAAATTAAAATCACCCGTTTAAATTTAATAATAAATTTTGTAGAATTTATTTACGCAAAATACACACTTAATGTTTATGCTTTCTCATTTCAAGCTGGGCAGAAGACTAGAAAACTATTTAGAAACAGGAACGAAGCCATTTAATTAAATCTAAACAATCGTCTTTGTCAATATGCAAAAAGAAAAAAACCACCCTATTTGATCACATTAATTTTTTTTTTCTGAGTGAAACTGGTAGCACTATCTCTCTTGTACTAACAAAAATAATAATCAATAATTATTATTTATATATATATATAATAAAATTTGATGAAAATGATCGAGCCGCACGAGTTGGAGATATTTACATGCATGCATGCATGGATGCAGCTGCTAGCTTTTTAACAAATTAGTTGTGTGTATATATATATGTATATAAATTGACTCCGTAACTTCGCAGGATGGACAAAAATCAATAATGGTCTTGAGATATTTTTTAATTAGATTAATGACAGATTTATTGGTGTACAATTTAAATTTTAAATTAAAAAAAATTAAAAATTAAATTAAAAAAATATGACTATTATTACTATTCGCGGTGTTACTATAAATGTTGAAAATAGTGACATGTATGATTGCCATATGTGTATATGTATATATACACATAAATTTTTAGTGGGCTGTGGTTAGGTTTTAATTTGGGCTCATTGAATGTACAAATAATGGATGCAATAGGCTAAAAAGAAAATACAAAAGTAAAAATATTAGAAAGAAGAAAATTTATTAATTAAATTATTGGGTACAAGATACATATATAATACCACACCGCATGCAGAAAATAAGATAAAATGCTTTTTGATTAATTTAGTTTTGATATTTATTTAGTTTAATGGTTGGTAATAGGTAGAAGTAGAAGGTGCAGGATGAGGATGGAATGGGATGGAGTTGTTAATTAATTGATCGATTCCTCCTTCCTCCACAACCATTTTCCCTCTGGCAATTGAAATAAAGAGCAGAGACAGGTGGGCCAAGGTTGTAGAGCTCAGCAAAATCTCGAGTGTTGAAATTCTGACGCCACCCAGGTGCGTACACTGTTTGCCTGCCTAGTTGCTGAAACAGTATAAACACCATCCGATGGATCCCTGCTGATGGACTGGGGCTTTCATAGCACACTACTTCTTGCCCTGATTATCAGTGTTAAAACTCAATTCAACACCAATATTATTAAATTAATGTTCCATCATCAACAATGACATGCATGCATAATTAAATTAGTGACGTACCGAATGCTGGCCCTGTAGTTGCTGGAATATCAGTCACCAACCTATCAAAAAATTCATATATATATATATATATATATATATGTCATTCTTTGAGCTGCATGCTAGCTGCTAATTCCCTATACATACATATGTTAATCACATCTTATTATATTAATCCCTCCCCTGCCCGCTGGTGGAGTATCATTTGATTTCTGTATATATATATGTGTGTGTGTGTAAGAACTTTTTATTTTACATCCAGTGAGTTATGGACAATAATTAATTTTAATATATATATATAGATATAGACATAGACATGATGCATACGGAATATATATGCATATAATTAAGGTACTTTCCTTCCTTATTCATTCAGTCAGTCTTTGAAACAAGTGACATGGGGATGGATTGACGTTGACCCAAATGGATTCGTTTGCAAATAAGTCAAGTTATACAAGAAAAGAAAGAACTACACATGCCATGAAGCAACACAGCAGAGAGCACATCCAATCCCATTAATACGTTATCATATCATATCATATATCCTATGTCATCGACAACTCATATCGGAAGTTGTAACATATATATACCCATGTGGGTGTCTACCTATCTATCTATCTGTTTATCTATCATCTTTCTAAATCATATATGTATAGCTTTTAGCAGCTTTAATTTATTTGTACCTTACGCAATTTCAATTTGCTCCCTTTTTAATAATTTCTATTTAGTTAACCAGTGGGAAGTACTCAACTCCATCAATTAAGTACTCATTACTATATATAAATAATAATTATGAATTAATGGTTGGCTCATTTTGCACTGCATTTTCATCATGGGTTTAATTTGTTTCTCGTTTGTCTAAAAAATTTGAAGTCTACATGATCAGTTTATAATTTGTTTCCTGAACGATGGATGCATGCATACAGAGAGAAGCACAAGGGGAAGGAGAAGGACTTGCACAACATGCAGTGCACTATACATATATGTACATTCCATGGTAAATACCATGCATGATCAATTAAGACCAACAGAAGAAGATTGATATTAATCAATTAATTCGATGCTATATGTTGACACAGAGGGAGAGAGAGAGAGAGAGTGAGATAAATACCAGTGCAAGTATTCTCTCAGATTGGGATCACTTGGACTGGGAGCATCAGGATCCACCATAACCTATATATATGCATGTATATATAATTTATTAATTGTAAGGGAATATATATATTTAATTAATTAATGTTACACACATGATCAAAAAAGACCATGTGATGTGCATATATATAACTAATAATAAGAAGAACAATATGCATATACATATTTTACTTACCAAAGTATAGAAGGTCCTCAAATCATCTCCACCAATATCAACCCTTGGTTGGTTCACAACTTGAGAGGGTTTCAGCTCATAACCATTGTGAACCTCTCTGTTGCTGTAAGATACTCGTAGTGAGATTGATTTGGTGAAGGGGTCCAAAACGTCCCCTATCACCCCCCCAACAACAAGAGAGTCTCTGTCTCTAGTCTTTGTCATATCTCTTACTCTTTTGTCTATTTTAATCCCACTGCATTTCGACATACACAACAATGCCTCTTTATATAGTGTTCCATCGAATCTCCCACCCTCCCTTTAATTTAAGATGTACTTACTTACTTTGTAATTAAAATTAAGCTGAAATAAATTAATACACACGCATACACTAATTATATATTTATATTCATCTATCTTTTGTTAAAAAAAAAAAATGAAGAGCGCAACGATAAAAATAAAATAAAATTTCACTTTTGTCCCATGATGGAGGGAGGCAACTGAAAATAGAAATGACGTAAATCAATAATTTATACAGGCATCGTTGTATTATTCATATCACTACTCATGACATGAAAAATTATTTTGCAATATGTAACATCACGAATAGTATATACAATTATAATTTAAGAAAATTATAAGTGTCGCATTTCATGACACTTTAACATGCTGCCCATTTCTTTTTTATTTATTATATATATACATAATTTATAAATTATGAATGTTTAAATTTTTGTACGACGGGTTCATCCCAATACCCTAATATTTTAGATTCTATAAAAAATTATTTTAAAAAATTATTAAATTATTATTAAAGACAATATTGAAATTGTCCTAAAATTTTTTGTCTTTTAATGGACCCACAACGTCGCGAGTCGCGACTTCACTTAGGTTGTGAAAATGATGTTGGAGGCAGCTATAGCCCAACACAACAAAATGAAATAAAATAAAATTATGGTGTGTTTCATTTGTAAAATAATGTTAATATTCTTTTTTTGGTCAATAAAAATATTATATTATAAAAGCAAAATAAGGTCTCTTGGAATATTACAAAATCAGTTTATAGGAAGCCTATTAGATAATACAGATTTTGCAATCCAATCTGCGGCTACATTAGCCTAGCTACTAATTTATCTAAAGCTAATATGCTCAAAAAAAAATTTTTTTTTGAAATTATAGTGTGAACAAGATTATAGATGCACCATTGTGCCCCCCTAAATTTCAGAACGGGTGTTGTTCAAAAAAAAAAAAGAAAAAAAAAGAATTTAAGAAAGAGCTTTTCAAAGCATCCACTTAAAAAAAAAACACCTTTTACAACCAGAGAATAGTGCGTAATCAATATCAAGAAGAACAACTTCAACCTCGGCTGAAAGAACTGGAAGAGATTTCTTGACAGAGATTTCTTGACTTGAGCCACTCCATGGACAGTACTTCCTTGAGAATCTTAATATTGTAAAATAATATTATTAATATTCAATTCAACAAATTAGTACATGAATGACAGACCAAAAGTCTAATTCACAATGTACTTGTATCATCGACGGAGGACATCATTAAACATTGAATAATTTCCAATTTGACCAGCCTATTGGTCACTTAGTCTTAGTATAGTTACACAACAGAAGAGAAAACAAACACACAATCATCATCTCACTTCACTTCACTTCACTTGGATTCTATCAGAAAATATATATACTACTACATGTATTGTGCAATTGGCAAGGCATCAAATGATCAACAATGCATCTGCGTGCATGCTGCAGCTTAACAGAAGTATATTAGCTTCGAACTCATCAATCCTCTCTCACACCACAAATTCAAAGCTTTGTTTGTTGGCCTCCCTCCATTTTCACCATCTGCAAGACTTTAATTTTTCCAGTCATTATTCATATGTCCATGGAATAACCCATATTTTCCCTTAACACTTTTATTATTTTCTGTATTGAGTCCATACACTTTTATTTCTCAGTACATTAAGAATTTTTGTAATGATTAGTGAGAAAATGAATTTCACTCGTTGTTAAATGAGAATGGGATTTACCTAACGAATAAATATACCTTTTTAAAAATTTTATACCTTAAAAACTAGTTGGTGATAAATCTTAAGAAATAAAAAAATATATTAATATAATTCTTAAGAAAATTTGTCCAAGTTATTATTTAAAAAAAAAAGATAAAGTTTGAGTGTATTTAAAATTTTTAGAGTGAAAATAGGGGCATCCTTAATAATTTATTGCTTAAAATTAAATTAATGGTAAACTATGTAAAAGAATATACCATAGATTAGTATTAGATTATAATTAATAGAAAGACAAATAATTTAAAAATATTTATGTTAATAATAAAATGTTCAATTAGAATTTTTAAATTAGATAAATTATAAATTTATTAATTAAATATATAAGTCTTAATAATTAACTTAAATTTTTATTGAAGGCAAGAAAATAAAAAAAATTATTTAAGAATATTAAAGATTAATTTGTTAAAATTTTAAAATATACAAATTTATTAAAAAATTAAAAAATTATAGGGACTAAATAAGATATCTTGCTCAATATCATTTCTATCCATTTTTAACGAAATAATTTAATATGCAGAAAAATAAAAAATGTGTAGTAAAATAAAAATATAATGTTTCAATCTATAAAAATAAAAATACAAAAAATAAATTCATGAAACAATAAAATTGCAGGAGAAAAATACTGGTTATTCCTATATCCATCCATCATAGTTATACATCCGAATCTCATCTCATTTATAAGTGAATCGTTTCTTTTCTTTTATTTTCTTTTATTTTTGAATTGGTTTCTAGAAGAGAGTTCAAATCTTACCAATTACGTAAACAAATTACTAATATCATCTACCAATCAAAAGTATTTCCCTATATAAAATCTTTTTTGTAATTTTAATTTTATCTATAACTAAAATGTTGGAATAGTTTTAAGTATTTTTAATACTAAACTATCATTTGATCCTATGAGTAGTTCAAATGATAAAAAATATGAATATTCTATTGACTAGATCAAAGATCGAACCCCCTCACTTCCCTATTTTCTCTCCTTGTGGTATTGAGATTTACCTATTTGATGTAATTGTTCAAAAAAGAAAATACTAAAATATCATTTGATCAATTTTAAATAAGTTAGTGTCTATTAAACTTGTTTTTAATATCAAAAAGAGATTGTATTCTAAGATGTAAAATTTAAATTTTATCTTTATCTTTTAACCTGATTTAAGAAGATGTATCTGCCGTCGTTGATTTGTAGAAATAAGTATTTACACTTGATTTAAAAGAATAAAATTTTATTTTTACCTATTTAAAAAAGGCATTCTATCATCGTCAATTTATAGAGTTTATATTTATTTATTTTAAAAGGAAAAAATTACTTCAAATTAATTATGCATATGATCTTCCTATTAATTAAAAAAAAATATATAGTGGTTAATAATTAAGCTTTATTGTTTCATCGTATGAGTCAAGAATCAAATTCGAGATTAACCGTGCTGATCTTGTATCATATATAATCTAAAGGCTAAAGACTACTATTTAAAAACTTCATGGAGCAAGTAGGTAAATGATTGTTGGTTAAAGATGATATATAATATAGCACCTCACGTGATTGGTCCAACAGGAGCGCTTGCTTTTCTCTTAAATTGATGTCTTCGTGCGATTGTCGGCCATTTAGATTATTATTTTAGTGAGTTTTGGGAATAGCATAAAATATAAGATGATAAGGTGTAATAATATATATATGGAATGGAATACAATGTTCCTTAGGCAACTGGCGAATAGCGATTGATATGTTCCACAAAACAACTTCAAAAGTAAAACCTCGTACGTACCCAGCTACTTCTCTTTCCATTCGGTTCACTTAATTTTGGTGGGCCTATATATTTGCTATAAAAATTCTTTTCGCATTTTTTAGACTGTTAAATGGTAATTTTTTTTAATAATAATATTTTAAAATATAAAATTTAAATTCTATTATCGATTATACAGTCTATTAATATTTAAATCATATGATTTCTTTATTTACCAAAAAAAAAATTATTTTCATTTTTAGAAAAAATATAAAAAATTATTGTTCTTTTTATAAAATGATACAATATGTTAATTAAGTAATGTACTAAATGTTTTTTTTTTAAAAGTAGCAAAAATAATTTATTAGTTTTATATAATATATATATATTTTTTGAAAAATATAACCTCTAGTGGCATAAAATAAAATAAAAAAAACCATTAATTTTAAATTGAAATTTAATTAAATATGCATACGACTTTGATGGGGTTTGATGAAAAATCTGCATAAAGAAGAATTATATATATATATATATAAATAACCATACAAGCTTTCACATGAAACTCTTTTGCCTTATCTGTACTAACAATACAGGATCCACCATTAATTTGTTCCCTGATCACATGATCGCATGTGTGCTTGACAATCCAATTGCCAATTGCACCCTCCCCCAACACCAAAAGCCTCTGACTCTGAGGGAGCTAGCTTTTGTTGATGCTCATTGCTCACCATGGACCCATCTGAATATAGGCAATACGAGTTTCAGTCATGACCAGAAGCCGTATTTTTTTTTTCAACAACACTTGAAGCCAACTTGTACAATATTCCCCCAAAGATGTCACAACTCTCTTTCTCTTTTTTGTGCATTCTTTGCTTTCTATCCTTCACTAGTTTTCAATTGGCCGGCTTGAAATTTCTACCCTTTTTTTTTTCTTTCAAAATTAAAGAAAAAAGAATAACTAATAAAGTTATAGTTAATTAATTAATTTTTTATAGAAATTTTTTTTATCTATTGTTATATATATATATATATATACTCACAGCACATATCAATTAATAATTGATGTTGATGTGTACATTCATGGGTGTAAATTCCAATTGAACTTGCTAGGTAGTTTTTCTTGATGGATCCACCAAATAGGAAACAAAGCCCCAACAATGACAAATGGGAACTTTGATAGTGTTGGTGTTTGAAATTAGATGATTTTTTATTTTGTGTGTGTATATATATATTCATATAAATCTAACAAGAAACATGCACTGGTAAAGAAAGGCATAATGAAGTGCTCTTTGCTGCTGCTGATGTATAACAGTCCTTAGATAACTTATCAACGAAAGTAGTATTAATTGTTGATGACACCACATAAAACCAAACAAACAAATTTTAGTATATATATATATAGAGAGAGAGAGAGGGGTAGCATGCAATGCAATTCTTCACTTGGTGGGTGTGGGTAAAAAAATATTTTACAAAAATAAAATTATAATTTTTATTAAATATATTGTAATTTATTTTAAATTTTTAATTTATAGTTTATATTTTTTAAAATTTTTTAGACTAATTTAAGCTCGTGAACACTAAGTTAGATAATGAGTTCCGCTCAATTATAAACAAACTAAATCTGAGCTAACTAAAATTCGGTTTACAGGTTAGTGATATATGAGACTGAAAATTGTTCTGTTGGGAGTGAGTGCCTCCCATTTTCACCGGCATGCAATGAATATTGCTCCACACATATATATTCGATAAGCAAATCTTATTATTCAATAATTAATGAGGGGAAAACCACTTGAGAAGAGACTCTTGAAGTGACCTAAAAATTCCACCTTAAAACTAAGCAAAAAGTTTAAGAACAAAATCAAACAAAAAATCAACACACCCACACTAAAAGGAAAACAAAAACAGACACCCAAACGCACAAACAACACCTAACAACCAAGGCAACCTGAAAAGCACAAAACAGAAAAACAAAACTTGAAGACGACAAAGAGCCCAACAAAGATCAAACAACATGCACCACCACATCGTACATCTATTGATATGTATACCTTTGATTTGAAACTAGCGAGGATAAGATCAAATTTTGAGTTAAATACCTTTTTTATTATACCACCCATGCACCTAGCGCCTTGTTGAATCCTACGTTTCAACACTACGCTGCAGGCCCCTACCTAGTGCCAATACCCATACGTAACTTAAATATATATATATATATATATATATATATATATATATAGCGAGATTCTTCTCTATATTGAATGTATTACTTTCAAAAGTAAGATTTGTGATATATCAACCAAGTGATTTACACTTTATTATTAAAAATAAGATATATGTCTTTTTGTTACAAATCTCACTATTAGGTGCAATACACACAATGTAGATAAAAATTTGTCATATAATTAAGTGTTCAATTATTAAAAATTATTAAAAAGATCAGCTGAAGTTAGATTAGTTAGAATTTTGTGGGTTCTGAATATTGTTGGTTTATATAAAAAAATAAAATTATTAGTGAGGTCAATATGTTTCCCAATTGCGAAGAAAAAAACAAACGAAATGGTTAATTCATTAGTTTAAAGAAACAACAAAAGAATAATATGGTTAATTTATTTTTCTTGAATACAAAAATTAATAGAAATTTACAGAATTAGGTACATTTTTTACTTTATTTACAGTCACTTATCTTACCTTTTGTATAAATTACACGAGTACTCTTTTTAGTTTTTATGAGTGCCCTATTTTTTTTTTTTCAAGATTGTCCATTTTACTTTTTTTATTATTTTTTTATTTTTTTATTTTTTCTTTCTCCTTTTTGTTTTTTCTATTTTTTATTTTTTTCTTTATTTTTCACTTCTATTCATTTTTTATTTTATTCTTATTTCCTATTATCCTT
>CATIWM010635406.1:0-22327 GCA_949671775.1 Mallotus repandus
TTTGAATAATTATTATGCTTAAAAGTGTTTGTTTTCTTTTTAAAACTTTAAACAGTGGACTGTCCTTTATTGAGAATTCATATTATGTAAGTTTTGAAATTCTAGACAAATAGTTGTAGGATAATTTTGGAATTATCTAAACAAATACTGACAAGATAACTTAATTTTAATTTAAAATTAAACTATTTTATAAAAATAAAATCAAACATCTATGTTTAGATACTTTCTATCCTTATTTTTTTAAAAAAAGTAATGTACTTTATTTAGAAAATTTTATATAAATTTACAAAAAATGTGAAAAATATTGTGCCTTTTTTTAAACTATCATTTTTTGTAAATATAAAAATTATAGTGTTTTGTCATTACAACTTGATATTTTTTATATTAAAATGTTGCACCATAAAAAATAAACCACCTATATGAAATTGATTTTATGGTATTTATAATTATATAAATTGAAATTATTTTAACTATTTTTACATAAAATAATTTTAAATTAACAAATACTAGTGATAGTTTATAAAAATATATCAAGTTATAATAGAATAGGGAAAAGGTGCAAATACCCCCATGATGTTTTGGCCTAATTACAGATGAACCATTAATGTTTCTGGGCCCCACAAGCCATGTAGATAGCTGTTAGTATCTAAATGGAGATGGGTGGTTATATAATCCAATTTTATAACGTTAAGGGTATAATTGAACCTCTAAAAATATTAATTGTTTATCTGCGATTAGGTTAAAACATCAAAGGGGTATTTGCACCTTTTTCCTTTAATATTCAATTAATTGTAAAGTTAAAGAATAAATAATTTAATAAAGAAGAAAAAATGTTATGAAAAATTGGTGTTATATGCTAAACATATCACAATTGAAAGAAATAGCTTACAAAAGAATAGACATCCATGTATGAGAGAAATCATTACCATTCCTTAGTTTTCATATGTATTATAGATCGTAACGATTCATTAAATTCAATTAAATTTTGTTAGTAGTTACTTTACTCTCACTATTATGTTATAATAGCTCATCAAATTAAAATCTATTATAACAATTATATATACAAATAAAGTCTTTTTTCTATTTTTGATTATTTTTCTTCCATTTCAATTTGTTCGTCTTTCTCATTTTTTTTGTTTTTCTATGTCTAAATTTATATTTTTGCATTTATTCAAAATTAATAGTCCCTTATATATTAATGATAGTACTAAAATTTTTAATTTTATTGTTATCAATTAAATTTTATAATATAATAATATCATTTTTTTTTATCATGTTTGCTACAATTTGATTTTTATTTTTTAATAAGAACTTTATTAAACTTTTTACAAACTTTCTTTATACACAAATTCAATTATATGTGATAATTGAAATTTAATTTGTATTTTTAGCATTACGTTCTAATCTTAAAATATTTATAAAATTTATCTTCAAGCTATGAAATATATTTTTCTTGATCAAATTACAAGTGAAAATTAACATTTTATATTGTGTTATAAAATAATATGTAAAACTTTTGTTGTTGTCTGACTAATTTGTTGCCTTATATAAAAATGAGGTAGTTTAAATTATTTTACTAATTGCTACTTATTTTGTTTTTAGTTATATTCTTATTTAGTTATTTGTTGATTACCTTCTCTTTAATAATTAACTTTTAAATTAGTTATATTATGTTAAATTGATTAATGAACTTTGCTAATTTATAATCATTCCCCTATTATATTATAATGATTTATTAATTAAAGCATTTGTAACGGTTTTATTAATTGATTTTAACTCATTAAAAGTTATCAAAATTAATACATATTGTATTACATTTAAACATTTTCACTCAAGTATTATTGTTATATTATAACAGTTATTAAATTCTATTAAATTTTATCAGCAATTATTTTAATTAACAATTATATTGTAACAACTCATCGAAGTCTTTGATTTCAATTTCTTCATGTCTTTCTCATCTCCTTTGTTTTCGTACCTCTATATTTGTATTTCTTCATTTATGATATAATTCCAAAACTAATAGCCCCTTATATCTTTTATGATGTATATCATAACCTTAATGATAATATCAAAATTTTTAGTTTTATTTTTTCAATTAATATTTGTAAGATAATAATATCAATTTTTTAAAGCTCACTACAATTCAATTTTTATTTTTCAATAAAAATTATTAAATTTTTTGCTATCTTTTTTTTTTTTAACAGAACTCAATTACATGGAATAGTTTAAATTTGGTTTGAACTTTTAGTATTACACTCTAAATTAAGATTAATCTTATAATATTTCAAAAATTTATCTTTAAAATATGAAATGTATATTTTTTATCACATTACAGATAAAAATTAACATCTTATGAAATAAAATGTAAAACTATTATTGTTGTTTCACTAATTTGTTACCTTATTTAAAAATTAGTTTGCTTTAAAATTTTGCTACTTGCTAGTTATATTTTTTAGTTATGATTTTATGGAGTCATTCATTGAATTATCAATAAAATTATTCAGAAGTAATACATTTATAATATGGTAAAAAATATTTGTAAGACATTATTTCTTGCATTTCAAGCAGTTTTTATTCCTTAGAAAGAAATAGGGATGAACCTGAGACTTGGAGGGAGCTTGTCAAAGAGGGTATTATTTCTAAGATAGTGAGGAAGCGTGGTGATGTTGAACATGTCCGACCAATCTAGCCTCTGCTCCTCTGACAATTCAAACGATTGACCAAAACCTTCTTGGCTGTTCGGTTGCTGCCACAGTTTCTTCTTCTGCTCATAAGAAAGTTGGAACAATTTCTCTGTTTCCAACTTCAATCCCTCCAGCAAACTAGTGCTGATTCTATGGTTGACAATCTGCTTTTCAATTGAAATCTAATTAGCTATGAAAATGATTCTATAATTTTCTACATGGATCATGCAAGTAATTTTCTACATGTAAGTTTTTACAAATATAAATTAATTGGTTTATGTCTCACTTGAAATTCATTTCAATCGCCTGACTCTAAAACCATATTGCACATATGTGAACATATAAATGAGGTTAAATCTATCCAATACAATTATAATTAGCTTGTTTCAAGGCCTAATCTACGCCATTTATATGTCATTTGAAATCCTTATATTTATCAGATGTGCACTTCACTCACATCTGCAACAAATTCATCATGAAAAATATTATAGAACATAAAAAGGTAGTTTAATAGCATAAGTTTATGTGGAATTTCTATGTAACGACATTTTACAGTAGTAGGTTTCTTATTTGAATTCTCATTAAGTCAAAATTTCTTGAGCCATAATCAATATCGGTGTTGAAACATGAATAAAAATCATTTTCATATCTAATATAGTGTAAAAATATTTTAAAAAAATAAAAAATTACAATCTATTTTGAAAAAATTAAATTAAATTGTAGTTTCCAATATCATAAAATGTAACTAGCTATCAAGCAATACTTTTAGAAAATTTTGGAGATTCGGAGCGGCATTTCAGAGTGGAGATTTGAAACAAATGACACTTCCAAAACGGTTTAGAGCAAAAAAAAATTTGGAGATTTATATTAATTTTTTGTTTATATATTAATTTAAAATTAATATTTAACAAATTAATAGTAAAGAAATATATATTTTTATACCATATTAAATATATTACATTTAATAATAGTACTATTTTTTATAGATATTATATTAAGTTTTCTTTTAATATTTATATTGTAATAATTTTATAATTTGAAAATATAAGGTAAGATGATTGTAAGCTTTACTATAAAAATTTGCATATTTAAATTTTATTCTACGATTAAACATATATTAAAAAATTAACTGCAAAAAGATTTAATTGGTAAGGGTATTTATTTTATTTTAAACAATTAATTAGTATTTAAAATGTCAAATATTATATTTATACATTATATTAACACTTAATAGGAAATAATCTAATGTAACATCCGTGAAGATAGCAATTGTGTGCGCATAGATGTTAGCAAATTTGGGGTAAATTTCATATAAATAAATAACATTTTTATTTTTTTAAAACTTTTATTTAATAATAATAATAATAATAATAATGTCAAAATATATAATTAATTAACAATTTATTTACTATTATGAGTCTAAAAATATTTATTAACAAAGCACGTGTTATTTACTAGTGTGTAGAGAGAGAGAGAGAGAGAGAGAGAGTTGTTGAATCTCTACATCTAGGAGTAACGTGTAACATGCAAAAGTTGACTTGTTATGAGTCTAGAGTTGCGAACAAAAATGTCTGCTTATTGGAAATATTAAAAAAGTCTTATGATAATCTTGAGACCAAAGACAAGGCTCAAGTTGCAGCGTAGAAAATCAAGGATATGGTCCCATTTTTCCTATACTAGTGTTCCAAAATCATACAACAACGACATTTTCACACTATCAAACACCACATATTATGAGTTTAACTTACACTTAAATCATCTTGGAGACTGCAAGCGTGAAAAGAAGCAGCTACAGGCGGTGGAGCGGAGGGAGCAAAGCTTTAGTTTCAGGACACGAAAGGAGATGCCTTTTGAGCCGTTTTTGTTTGGTTTCAGCGAGAAGGAGGACAGAAATGGGTCACCTGGGCATTGCATGTTTTGAGGGATATGTCAAAAAAAATATCAAGAAGAAGGGCGGAAAGAACAGGGAAAGAAAGACCGGTTCTTGACGTTGAAGAAGAAGAAGAGTGGAAGAAAGAGATTGAAGCAGGAAATTTTGGATAGTTGATATGTGGGAAGAGAGTGCAGCGGCCCCATATTTTATGCAAAAAGTTGAAGGGATTGTAATCCATATTTAAAATTATTGGCTAATTAAGAAGTCCAGTCTTGGTAAAAAATAGACATTAATAAAATAGTACTTTTCCAAACTTCTCATATCAGAAAGAGTAACAAAGTGCGAAATATTAACACAATATTTTCGAAAGAAGTAAATGCATATGCATGTACCTGGAAGAATCCCCACTCCTTGCAGGCAGAGTGCAACTTCTCCAACTCAGAGTCCATGGAATCTCTGGCCACCAATCTTTCAAGATCGATAACGGGAACTGACTGAGGAAACGACCCATCACCGGAAACATCCGTAGATGGACCCTCATCCATTACTCTTACATAGCGAGGAGGGATCTTCACTGGAGACTCTTTTGCGAGTTCTAGGACACTTGATCCTTCCATTGATCTTCCCAAGTCAAGCAGTGGTTGTTCTGGTAACTCCATCCGCCGTACAGCAGTATGTCAACTTACTTCGCTGTATATGAATTTGAAGCAGCTGCTATTATAATACCTTGATTTATTTATTTATTTCTTTGTTTTTTCTGAAGTGAGTTCTTTAAATATAGACAAGAGAGATCAATAAGTGACTAGAAGTCATATGTTAGAACGGATGGATAGAAATATTTTGTCCTGTAAGGCGAACTATAAATCATTACTTTTCAACTTTCAATAAGTTGAAAAGTTGTGCTTTTTAGGAATGATAATATTTTTCTTCGAATATTAAAAAATTATCATTTTTAAATGATAATTTTTAATATTTAATTAATTTTGTAGAATAATAAAATTCTTGTGACTATATGAAAAAATTCTTAAAAAATGCAACTAAATTAGATTTAAGATGAATTAAGAAAAAGTTAATTTCATCATTTAAAAACTTTAAATAATTTTCAAGTATTATTATATCTTAATTTCTTTTTAAATTTATCAGTTACCAAATATTTCTAAGGCAAAACTTAACTTAGGGCATGAAAATATGCATTATATAGTGACAGATCAGTCAGGAGATGGAAATTCAAATTGTTGTTTTCCTTTTACATCTTATCCCGAGCACGTGTAGACCAATTCTTCCTCTTTTTTTTTTTTTTTTTTTTTTGAAACAAAAGGAAATTTCATTAAGAAGCATCCTGAGAAATCAGGTACAATAAGCTTTGAGGAACATTGAATACATTGGATTGAAAACAAATAGTATCTCCATTCTTAGCAATCCAGTCAGCTACTCTATTAAGATTTCTAGAAATGTAGTGACAGGAAACATGAGTAGAATTGATAAGAAGTTGTCTAATTTGTGAAACAAGAGCTTCAACTTCCTGGGGAGGCTCCTTTGAGAGATCTTGACAGTAAGTAACAGCCATGAGACAATCAGTTCTATTGAAATAGGAATGTGGGGGAAGTTTCTTGCAAAGATGACAGCTTGTTCAAGTGCGAGAAGTTCAGCTTGCAGAGCTGACGAGCAAGGGTTTCGGGAGCTAGCTAAGTGAACAACAGTGCTTTTGTGATCTCGAACAATGAATACCATTAGGTCCAACAGATGATTATGTTGAGCAGATTTAAGCATCTGTATGATAGTCAACCACCATTATTGAAAGGATTGGAAACCTTGAGTGCATGGGAGATAATTCACAGGGCTAGCGAATCAGGTTTGTTTTGAATTGTCACATAAAAAGAGTTAATGTTCCAAAGTTTCTGGGTCCTTTTGATATCTGCTGTAAATAAGATTTGTTGAACAGCCTCTATGAGCAAGCGCTTCATTTGTGGTTATGGCATTCCATGCACAACGCCGTATGAAAACTTTGATATTGGGAGGAATTTTCAGCTGCCATATAGAATTCCAAAGGAATTGATGAGAAGCTGAGCTAGAGTGAGGGCCGATGGTGTTTAGAGCATTCTGTTTCAGGATTTTATACCCTGATTTAATTGAGTATTTCCCATATCTTTCAAAATGTCATATCAAAGAGTTGCTACCAATATCAGGGTGGGCAGGAATCATTTTGATAGCAGTTGTTCTTCTTCAGAAAATAAAAAAGCAACCAAGTTGTCATTCCACGTATAAGTGCGAGGATTAAGAAGATCTTTGACAAGAAAAATTTTGGAATTTTGAGGCATTTCAGATGTGATCTTGAAATTGTTTAGAGAAGGAACCCAAGGATCAAACCAAATGCAAATGTCCTTTCCTGATCTGACGTTCTACTGGAGACCTGCTTGAAGGAGGTGCTTGCTCCTCATTATACTACTCCATAACCAAGAGGCTTTTTTGCCTTGTTTGGCCTGCAAAAATGAGGTGAAAGGGAAATAAATCCCTTTAAGCAATTTAGCAGAAATGTTATTTGGCTTTTGGATTATGTTCCATCCAAGCTTAGCTAACATAGCTATATTGAAAAATTCAAGCTGCCAAAAGCCAAGACCCCCCTGTTTTTTTTATTTCCATGAGTGTTTCCCATTTGATCCAATGGAGCTTTTTGGGGTTGACATCTTGAGAACACCAAAATCTTCGAATAAGTTGCTCCATGCAGTTGATGATGGAGGATGGAATGAGAAAGACTGACATGACAATGGCAAAGCTTGAACAACAGCTTTGACAAGAATTTCACGACCAGCCTGCAAAAGGAATTTGTTCTTCCAAGAGTTTAGCTTTGTTTGCATTCTTTGTAAGAGAAAAGTGAAAATCATCTTCCTTGTTTTATCCCAGTCAACCGGCAGGCCCAAGTAAGTAGTTGAATAACTGGACTCTTTAATTCCCAGGATTCTGGATATATTGCATTTAAGTTCTTGACTTGTGTTCTTGCTGAAGATAATTTCTGATTTACTAAAGTTAACTAGCTGCCGAAAAAGAGAGAGTATTTGTGGAGAATCTATTCAAAAGTGTTAATTTCTTCTTGCAAATTTTCACCAAAAAGAACTGTGTCATCAGCAAAAAGTGAGTGGGTTATGGAAGGGGAATACCTGGTGACTTTGATCCCATTATTTTTGCCTGCCTGGTGTGTTTGAATGATTAATCTTGATAGAAAATCAGTAGTGAGAATAAAAATATATGAGGAGAGCGGATCTCCCTGCCTCACCCCTCTATGGAGAAAAAGAAAAAGTGAGGCTACCATTTATGAGGATATTGTATTTCACAGTTTGCACACATTCCATGATAACTGTAATCCAATGATGATGAAACCCCAATTGAAGCAAGGTGATTTTAAGCAAGTCCCAACTGACTTGGTCGAAAGCCTTAGCTAAGTCAAATTTAAGGGCAAAGAAACTTCTGGCATCCTTGAATCTGTTCTTGAGGGCATGGAGAATTTCATGGTTTATGATGATATTTGCTTGGCTGTTTCAGCTGCTTTGTTGAGGGGTAATAAGATGGGGCATAATGCTTTTCAAGCAATCAGCAAGAATTTTGGATATGATTTTCTATATATAATTGCAGCAGCTGATGGGTCTGAATTTGCTAAAAGACACAGGATGCTTGGTCTTGGTATTAGAACAATGGTGGTTTGATTGATAGAGGATGGGAGCTTGCTTAGTTCAAAGAATTCTTTAACCAGATTAGTGATGTCAGTGGAGAGAGTATCCTAATGGTTTTGATAAAAGATTCATCTGGTCCTAGAGACTTCAACCTCCCCATACTAAAAGCTGCATTTTTAATCTCCTCAGCCGAAACCTCTCTTAACAAAGTTCTGTTCATATCATTAGAGACAATCCTGGCAGTGATTTGATAAAAGGCTGGATCAATTTGGATAGGATGCTGGGAGAAGAGATTCTAGAAGTGGCGAACAGCCTCATCTTTTATTTGAGCTTCATTTGTGAGCCATGTGCCTTTTACATTCTTAATTTTACAAATTTGATTTTGTTGGAGCCTATGAATGGCAGTATGATGAAAGAATTTAGTATTCTTATCACCCTCTTTGAGCCATTGTATATGAGATCGCTGTTTCCAAGCAATTTCCTCATCAATCCACATTTTTTCTATCTTTTCTTGAACATGAGTAGCGTCACTTTTGTCAGCTTCTTAAAAATCACCTGTAAAAGCTTTTTCAAATTTATCCGCCAAGGAATTGATTTTAGTTTTAGAGGAATGATTATGATTTTTCACCCATTCCGCAAGCTTAGAACGCAAGCTGGATAGCTTAGATTCAAATGGTGTGAACCCATTTCTACTTGCAACATGATCATTCCCGGTGGATACAATAGTCTCCCTCTAACCTGCTGAGTTTTCCCATTTTGCTTCGAACAAAAATCTTCTTTTGCGTTTAGAAAGAGGAGTGGTGCATATATTAAGCGGTCTGCGATCTGATCCCATAAAGGACTCATGGATGACAATGGCATGCTCAAATTAAAATGTCCAGCTATCAAGCCTTGGTTGGATATTTCTAGCGCCCACTTGCATGTTATGCCAAGTAAACATACCTCCCTTAAAACCCAGATCAAGAAGAGAACAGTCCACTAACAAGTCATTAAATGGTTACAATTGAGAATAAGTCAAGGCATTACCTCCTAATTTTCATCAGGGTGAAGACAAGAGTTAAAATCCCCTACGAGAAGCCATGGCAACATGCTGTTCAAATTTAACCTCCTGATCTGATCCCATACTTGTTGTCTTGCTTCTTTCTTTGGATTACCATACACTCCGGTGAAGAGCCAGAGAGAAGATTCTTGGATCTCCACGTGAATGTAGTTTGTTGATTTATCTAGCACTTTTATCTTTCATTCATCAGTCCACCACAAGCATAGTCCTCCCGATCTGCCTTGTGGATCGATATATTCACTGTTGGTGAAACCCAGATTAACTCGGAGGCTCTCTAAACTAGATCTCCCTTGCTTAATTTCCATGAGAAAACACAACTTATGTTTGATTTTAGCAACAAGCCGCTTCAAAACTTTGACCGTGATAGGATTTCCTAATCCTTGACAGTTCCATGCTATGATGCTCACTTGGCTATCAATTGGATCTACTCTGTAAAGAAGAAAGAGGAGAGGTCACTGTGGCATATCTATCGCTCTCCTTAGGGGCAAAATGCTTTTCTTCCTTTTTTATAGTTCGCTATATATATATAATGATACATGTCGCGTGGATTAAAATATTCTAAGAAGTCTGACAGTATAAAAGTCGGAAAAAGTACACATACCTCTCATGTGCATGTTTAAAGGATAATTTGGTAATTTGAAATCATTCTACCTCTGACTTCTCGCTTCATCTCTCTTTTTATGCCTCTTTGTGTAATTGCAAAATTGAAGTTTTTTGTTCATCTATTTTGTGTTCTTCGATTTGAGCAAGCCTTTTTTTTTTTTGAGTTTTTTAAATCCATTTTTAGTTAAAGTCTATCCCATCTATGATCACCAATTCACTGTAAACCCCATTTTCAATGAAAATCCACCTCCTTAAATTGGTAAAATTACTTCATTTTCAATGAAAACCCGTCTCGTTGAATTAGTGAAATTACCTATATAATGGTATTGATAGATCCAACAAGACCTGGATTTTTAATAAAGGTATCTGGCATATCTGATGAAGGTTACTCCGCGGCAGAAGCTTCTGCCGCTACCATCCAAGTCGACACCACTGCTGCCACAATATAGCATTTCAGCTACTACTGTTGGCCAATGCATTGCTGTTGGAGTTGCATTTGATTGCTAAGAATTTCTACCAAGAAAACTAGATTTGTATGGTCCTTAATGGTTGCCTGTCCACCCTCTTCGATTGCTCTGTTGAATATTTGATCGATGCTTTGGTCTCTCAATGCAGGCATTTGATTGCTCTGTTGATGGGTTTTGTTTTCTTTTTGCTTAATTTTATATAATATGTTTGTCACGAGGGCAGAACTAGGCTTGAAAGTCTGGGAGAACTGTAATAATAAGAATAAAATTTTAATAGAAATAAAAAAATTAAAGTAAAAGTATATAATTTAGGGGGTACACGTTAAATTTACATAAAAATTTTAAAGTAATTTTTGAAAAAAAAATTGAGGGGGCCACCCCTAAGTAGTTCCGTCCCTTTGTTCTTGTGTCCGAATCTTTTTTTGGCAAGAAAAAAATGGATATTAAAGGGAAATAGTGAAATCAATATTTAAGAGCGTACGTGTATTTTGTGGAAGCAGTAGTGGGAAGAGGGACTGTCTGTTATATAGATGCTGCCATCGAGAGGAGCACTAAACATTGGTTTTCAAATGGCCATCACAATTGGCATATTGGCCACAAATCTTATCAATTTTGGAACGACAAAGATTGAAAGTGGTTGGGGGTGGAGAGTTTCTTTAGCTCTTACAGCAGTCCATGCAATAATGATCACTACTGTTGGATCTTTATTCCTACCAGATACTCTTAATGCCATCCTTGAGAGAGGGTATATGGACAAGGCCAAAGAAATGTTGATTAAGATTTGTGGCACAAGTAATGTGGAAGAGGAATTCCAAGATCACTTGATGCTATAGTAATGTTAAAGAGGAAGAAAAGTAAAGAGAATTTCAAATCTCTCACCATATTTATCTTTTTTTTTTCAATTCCAAATATTTATATTTTGAAGTTTTAGTTGGAGAGCATTGTTCTATAAAATTTGTGATTTAATTGATAATACATTCTAATGGATTTCATTTAGTTATGTAAAATCTCATGATTTCAATTTATTAGTAAATCTTTTGAATTTTCAATTCAAAATGAAGGTACATATTATCAAAAATTCTGAAATAAAGAAAATAAATATTATGAATAAGAGAGAAAAAAAGAAAATAAATATGAATTTAATTTTCTAGGCCATCACAACGAACGAAACAAAAAATATATATATATCTAATAGGGGGAAAAAGAAATCCTAACTTAAAAATTAACTTTGCTTCTACAAATGCAAAAATTAAAGAATTTCAACGTTGATAGAAAATTGAAAATTGAAGAATTGAAATTCATATTTATCCATTATTATTAAAGTAAATAAATATAATTCATATTAATAAATGTTAAAAAAATGACATAGATTAAATTATTATTAAATAAAATCTATGTTATTAAATGTTTAAAAAATTTACATAATTTCAAGATAAAATTATGCTGTTCCATGATAAAACTAATATAATTGGTTTTGACAAACAAAAAAGTGTGTAGTTCTACTAAAGTAACAAACAAATTGATTTTTTTTTTATTTTTTTATTATCTATTTTGAAAAATGAAAAATTGGAAAATAATGAAAAGGAAAAAAAAGAAAAATATAAAATATTTTCTAAAATTAAACAGTCTCTAAATTTTTTTATGTAAATTTATCGGTATTAAACAAATATAATTTAAACTAATAAATAAATATAATATTAATTCATTAAAAATTTACTAAGTATCAATTAAGTACATTATTAATTTAAACTATTGTTAAATATAATCTATATTATTAAGTGTAAAACACACTATATAATTTTATTTGATGATAAAATTACGTAGTTTGATAGTAAAAAAAATGTAGCTCTTATGTTCAATAAATTAATTTACCAAATTTATAACTTGGTAGTTTATGATAAAATTGACTCTTACTATGGTACAAATATTTGTATTTATATAAATTATATTAGTTTGATTATATTTTTATTTAATTACAACCATTGATTATCATTATGTATAGATATCCATAATATGCATCAATGACTGTAATTAAATAAGTGTTAATCTGATGGTTATAATTTTATTTGTATAGATACACACGTTTATATTGAAGGACTCGATAAAACTACATAATTTTGCTATAAATTAATACTAGTATTAAGTTTTAGTCAAATTAAGAAAAAAAAAATATGCTTTAGACAAAAAGTAGATTGTTTGGGAGGTAAAAAATCAGCTTAGTATTAGAGGAAAAAGTAAAAGCTGCCTCTTTGTTTATATAATGACATAATTTTAAGATAAATATTTTTTCCAATGTGTAAATTAATTTTATAATTTTTATTTAATTATAATCATTAATTTGTCTTATGTATCAATATTTATAATATAAATTAATGGCTATAGTTAAATAGAAATTGATCAAATCATTTTAAGTTGCATTTGTATAGATGCAAAATGTGTATTGTAGAATGAAGTAATGAACAAATTCAATTCAAGACACAAAACCCCTCACTATTACTTTTTCTTCCCTTTTCCATTCATCTTTTCACTTTTTTTAGAATAATAATAATTAATTTTTTAAACAAAATAAAAAAAAAACTAATTTTTGTGCGACAAAAATTGAATTTTTGGAATGATGTCAAGGATAAGATAAAACCTTAAGGACTGTGGATGTAAACAAAATTATGAAAGTTTCATAACAAAACTATGTAGTTCCATGCAAGTATTAGTTAAGCATGTTATTAATTTAAACTATTATTAAATAAATATACTATATATTATTAAGTAAAAATTACACTATATAATTATATGATTATTAATTCTATTTGATTATAAATTACACTATATAATTATTTGATTATTAATTATACTATATATTATTAATTCTATTTGATTATAAAATTATATGATGTGGTGGTTGTGATGTTAGAGGTGTGATAAATCAGACTTGTTGGTTCAAATCAAAATTACAAAATACAAAAAATGGATTTAGATTTTTTTTTTATATGTATATTAGTATTGAACTTAAAATAAAGAACAAACACGTTGCAAAATAAATTTAGAATTACAAATAAAATTTAAATTAAAAAGAAAAATATAAACAATGAAGGACGAAGGTAGGACTGGGTTACAGATAAATTAAAAAGAAAAATATAAATAATAGAGGATGAAGGTAGGAGTTGGACTGTGTAAAAGGTATTTTTGACCCTAGGCAAAATTTAATTTATTAATTCTTTGATAATATAAATAAATATAAAAATTTAGAATTATATTTTATAATTTGAGATGCAAAATCACTAATTAAATATTATTTTTTAGATTTTAATTATTTAAATATTTTTAAAATCAAACAAATTAAAAATAATTTAACATCAGCACATAATGAATTTTTGTAAAAAGATATCCAAAATTATTTAAAAAGTAAAAATAAAAATTGGAAAAAATATTGATTAGCTAATTTGAAAAAAAAAAATAAAAAAGAGTGAAAAATAAAGAGATATAATTAAAAAAAATAAAGGAAAAAGAACTTATATATTATTATAAAATATTAACCAAGAATTTTTTTTTATGTAAAATTAGTTAATACGTTTAATCAAATCATGGAAAAAAAATATTTTCTTTTGAAATTCTATTATACATTTGAATGGCTTTGAGCTAACTTAGGTAAAGACAAAGGGTGGGAATTTTTACACTCCCCTCATTTATTATTGAACTCTTTTTATTTTTTTTAAATTTCAAGTTACATCATTACTTTTTTATTTAAAATGTTTTTTTTCATTAATTACTATTCTTAAACTATACTCTTTTTATTTTTATCTAAATTTATTATCTAATGATTAAAATTATAAAACTACTTATTATTGAACTTACTTTTTTTGTATTAAAAAACTTAGCATAGACAATTTTTTTTATAACCATTATTTACCTTTTAATTTTTTAGATAATTATAAAACTTGCACCAATTATTAAAAAAACTTTTTTATCACTTTTATTAACAATTTTTAACATCTTATGCACATTATTTTATTTTTATTTTTATTTTTCTTATCATAATTTTAAAAAAAAATAAAAATCAAATTACATGATTAAAAACATATATTATAAAAATTTAATGAAAATTTCATTATACAAAAAGTTATTGTACTTTTTATTTTTTAGACAAATGTTATAACATATTAATAATAGAAAATTAAGTGCCATATTTTTTTTAATCAAATAGACTTTTCATATTATAACTTATTTAGAGTATTTGTTTGAATATATTTGATCTAAGTTACATGTAAATTGATTTTACCTCTATTCATTGCATTTATGAATACTTTTTATATGATGAATTATTGTTGAATTTTTATAATGATTTTTTAATTACATAATTTTATCTTTGAATTATCTTTAAAAAATGAGGATAAATATAAATTTTAAAATTATGTGCATATGATACTTAAAAAAAATCTCTTCATAAAAAATAAAAAAAAATATTATTTACTATAATTGGTGTAAATTTTACAAATAAAATAAGTTAAAAGTTAAAGAGTACATATAAAAAAATAACTGACTATATTAAATTTTATCAACGCACTTTTATCAATGCAAAAAAAAATAATTAAAAGTAGTTTTAAAATGTTAAACATCAAACTATAAATTTGAAAGGAAAATGAAAAAAATTGTAGTTTAGAAATTGTAATTAATAAAAAAATAAAAATTTTCAATAAAGAATAGTTATGTAATTTATAATTTAAAAATATAAAAATTGAGTATAAAAATCAATGGGTGGAATGAAAAATCTCCACCCAAAGACAAAATAAGAATATGAAAGGGTTAAGCAATGTTACCATAATGCCTTTTATTTGGAAACATATAGTTATATCATATATATGTTTCATTTATTTCTACATGGCCCACTCTTTAATAAAGTGAATATTATAATGGCTCTCAAAGCAACATTTTCCTATTTTATTTATTTTTTTAAGGTAAAATATGCATTTAAGCTTTTAATGTTTACCACGTGGAGCGGATAAACTTTTAATATTTTTTTTGGACTAAAAAGCATAGAATTACATTTTTTGGGTGTTATAAGCCCTTCTCTTTCACGGCAGTTAAGAGCTCTATTAGCTCCTGCTTATGTAGCCGTTTTTTAACAAAAAAAAAAAATTTAATAACGTGGCAAGTATGCAAATAAGTCAGTTTTTTCTACATAACTCTCTCAACCAGGTAAGCTAATTGCTCCTTATAAGATAGTAACGGAAAAAAAAAACTAAAGCTACAGCTACCTTTACTCTGTAAACAATGTCTTCAACCCTAACCATGGAAAGAAACCTAATGAAAAAGCTCCAATAGTAGCAAAATAGACAGCCATTGTTGAGAAAGAAACAAAAGTTACTATTAAAGACATAGCTTCGAACGAGGAAGGAAGAAAGATTAAAGGAAAAGAGCATCAAGTGCTGAGAATGTCAGTTTGAAAAAAGTTAGTTTTTTTCAAATAAAAAATTTAATCTTCTCTAATCTATGTTGTTGTTGGATTCTTCATTGGAATCTTAACTTTATCTATGTTACAGTAACATAGACATAGCACATTTGAAATAAAAAATTAATTTTTTTTTATTTATTGGTGGAATGGACAATATTGTTGACTTACTTTTCAACTATGGGGGACAATGGCAAGTGGGTGAGAACGACGAATTGATGTATTTGGATGGGGATGTGGATGCGTTTAAAAACTTTGACCCAAACTATTTGAACTATGATGATCTTTTGTATAGATACCAAAAGACGTTAGGCTATCTAAATGTGAATAAAATTTTTGTATTGTAGCCAAGAAATACACTGAAGGATGGTCTATTTCTCGTGCATGGTGATGAGAGCATAAGCAAAGTGTTGCAACAGATAACAAAAAATAGTTGAGTTGGCGAGGTTGAGTTCTTTGCTGACCACGATGTTGATGTCCCAGAATTTGGAAGCCAAGTGCTTCGAATAAGATATAGGCCTTTTGAATTTTCGATTGGTGGGGAAACTGAAACCAGAACTGCTTTTGAAGAGGAGATAGGGGAAACTGAACATGGGACCACATAATCAAATGCAACTGAAAATGTAACTATAAATGCAAATGCAGATGGTGATGAAGTTAGGGTACTTAATGGGGGTGTTGCTACAAAAATACACATATGTGCATCCTGCTGGTTATGCAAGTGAGCATGATGAACATGGTGAAGACACAAATGCTGAGCAGTCAAGTGAATTAGATAACACAGATGGTGTCGAGGCAGAAGAGACAGTAGATGGCAGTGCACAAAAAAAGAGAGAGTTCAATACGATAGGGAGAATGCTTATTTCATACTTAGCGTGACATTTGCCAATGCTCATTTCATACTTGGCATGACATTTGCCAATGCTCATTTCATACTTGGCATGACATTTTCCAATTCCAACTGAGAGGGGACTGAGGAAAAGCAATTGTTCACAGTCATCTACAAGCAACACGACTAGGAAGATCAACTTCATGGGGGATGGGGCTGAGGTTCAATTTGCTACTAATCTTCCCTTCGAAGCACCAGGTCTGCAATGGAAGGGCAGACCAACTATAACAAGTAGGCAGCTGCAACATGATAGTGAAGCTCATATACAAATGCTTAGGAAAAAGGCAAGGGCAACTAACAACAATGAAATTGAGGAACAAAGTGGAATAGGATAATAGAGAAGCTTAGATGATGCTGCTTAGTTATGCTGTTGCTGGGTATTGTTTAGAGTTTAGAATACTGATTAGTGTTTTTTAGTGTTTTGCTTATTTGTGCCTTGTTTAGTTGAACAAAATCTTTGTTTTGAATACTTGCTTCACTTAGTTTTGCTCAATTGGTGTATTGGTTAAGCTAAAGTTAAAGTGATGCTTTGTTTGTTTCATTTTATTATCAATGATTAATATCATGGCTGAAGTTTTTTTTTTTCTTAATTTCTGTCAATTCTAGCAGATTTAGTACTTATTTTACTAATTAATTCAATACATATTAGCATTGTTTTATGGCAAAAGTAGATAATCCACACAACAGGATGTAAAATACTACCCATTTCATTATCAACATCATGAGGAATATACAAATAACTCCTCTTTTATAACCACAACTATTTTTCCATACATCAGTTACACCATACCTACTGACACAATAAGCAACAATATAAGCTTTTCTCATCTTCTTCCTTGCAATGTCAAGCTCTGTCATATTTTTTTTCTTCAACTTCATCAGCTCATCCCATAACTCTTCAATTTCTGACTCAAAACTTAAGACATTTTTTCCCATTTCTTTCAAATGTTTATTCTCTACTAGCAGCATCCTCCTCTCTAACTTCATTTCATTCAACAGTCTCCTCACTCTATCAGAAATAGGTTCATCGTGCCATTGAAAATAACCACATCCATTAACCTGCAAATTCGAACAACAATTAAGGAAAATGGATCATTCATATTTTCCAGTAATCAACCAAATAAGAAGAAAGGTCCAAACTCACTTTATAATTTCGGCATCTATAGAACCTCCTTCCAGGGTTCTCATCTGTCCAAGATGTCCATCTTGGAGCAATTAATCAGGATCCCCTAATCCGGCACCTACAAAATCTCATCGACTCCTTCTAGTTAATTTCCATGTTACTTTTAATAGGCGTGCTTCGGTTTGATGAATATAAAGACGCCATTCCTCTGCATTACAGAGCACAATTTTTTTTAGGGTTTATGATGGGGTTGAAAGAGGGAAAATGATGATTTAGGTGGGAGGGTATGTCAACTACCTCTCCCACGTCAAAAGGAACATTAAATAATTTTTTTTGTTAAAAAACAGCCACATAAGCATGAGCTAACAGAGCTCTTAACTGTCATGAAAGAGAGGGGCTTCTAACACCCAAAAAACATAATTTTGTGCTTTTTTTGTTTAAAAAAATATTAAGGGCTTATCCGCTCATGGGATAAACATTAAGGGCTTAAATGCACCTTTTTCCCCTTTTTGTATTGTTTGACTGCAAGATGAGATTTCAAATCAGAAAAAATATAAGTTAAAGTAATGTGTATTTAACTAAGAAGAGTTGATAAATTCAATGCATTAATATTTTGAAAGTGAAACTCGCTAAAAAAAATCGAAGCGTCTTCTTCTAGAGAGTTTTGCTTCTATGCCTTCTTCATCTTTTTATTGTTCTTAGGTATTTTTGGCCCAAAATCACCCAAAAAAACTTGATATTTTCTAATATGTTTAGTAGATCTTTATGATTTGAGACAAGAACTCAAATATTTATAATAATTTTTTGGTCTCTTAGGTTTGTTAGTTGTTATGTGGGTTTAATCCCATCTTCAGTGTTCAGAGGATATGTCTGAGATATGCTCCTATATTGGTTTTTCTCCATCATTTCACGAGATTAGAGTGAATCATCTCCAGCATTAGCAGCTATAGTAGTAGCCAAGCAGGAAGAGGTGAGAAGAACTAATCTCAGATATGTCTCTACAGCTACTGGTAATGATAAAGAAGATATCCATGGAGTTTTTGATCCTTGAGCATACCCTAAATCTTGGATTTGTGGTTGTTTGTCTGTTTTATTCAAGTTGATGGCTTGTTTTATGGTGTCCCTGTTCAAGGGGTGTTCACATATTTGTTGTTAGTTTCTTTATTTATAGTGATTACTAATGAGAGTAATCCTTGTTAGTCCTGCTTGATGTTTAACAGTGGCCTGTATTTTGTGCTCTTTGTATTCTCTAGCCTGGCTAGAGCTTCTTTGTTTTCTAATAAAATTCTAATTCTAAAAAAAATGCATTAATATTTTGGATTAAAAATAGTATAGGACTCGCAAATATGGTTCTTTTTAAGATATTAAAGTGTGGTTCTTCACATGATATTAACATATGAAAAGGTTAAAATGGCCAAGTTTGAAGTGCTACGTGTGAAAAGTGCTCTCCGCGAGTTCATGTTCAGTGCTCGTTGTGAGCTAAAAAGTATCTCAATTGTTGAAGGAGCCTCTGCTAGCTATAAAGACTAGAGTTATGGCCTAGATCTGTCATTAGTCTAAGGATAGCAAGGCTAGGGCTTTGCTTTTTAACTTCATGTGCAAGAGATGAAGAATAGGAACATGCTTATGTTCAAATTCTTAGGCAAAGATTTCTATGAAAGGGTGAAGCAAGGACTGCCTTGGGCAAAGATTTGGATCCAAGCGTTTAGGTTTCTACTTAATCAAATTTCTTCAACAAAGGCTAAGAGAATAGCAACTGAATGGTTCGAGCAGCTTATTGCCATGGATGAGTCCTCTCCTACGGTGGCGCGTGTGAAGCAGAACAAAGCAGGAGAAAATGGATCTCAACTGCTTCTATTAGGAGAAGCTTCGGTGTCAGGCACCAAAATGCACGCTCCCTCTACCCACTAGCTAGAGTCAGCTACTTCTGCAGTGTGCCAGGGAAGCAAAATCTCCTTTGCTGAAGAATCAGGAATTGGTGGGTCCCAAGGCAAAAGAAAAAAGGCAGCCTGTGACCCAATGGAGATACACCCTTGTACACAAGTTGAGGAAGAGGCATCCCCAAAAACTAAGATTCACAATACCGCTGCCCCATTTGTAGGCCCGAACAACATTGCTCCCAAAACAAGCCCAAGCTCAAGTTTAAAGGATCAAATGGAGAAGGCTTTGTTGATAATGGAAGCCTGATAAGGCTTGGCTAATACAAACTCTATTTTGTTAGTGGCTATCATGTTTTGTCTAGTCTGTTTTTTTTTTTTTTTTTTTGCTCTAGTTTTAGTAGTTGTTAGCCATGATGGCTCTTCTTTTTCATTTTAGCTACAAGTCTGCTTTGTATGGGTTTACTGATAATGTATTCCCTATCATGAATGTCCTATTTCATCCATATTATTTTGTTCTTCTTCTACCCTCGGTGGAGTTATTATATTCCCCTCTATGATGGTGTATTTCTGATGTTCTGGTTCTATGAAATCATCTTTAAAAAAAAATCTGAAAATGTTTTATTTTCTCCAGATGTAAGATTTGTAACACCTATATTTATATCACATATTTATTAATTATGTGTAAAATTTTAAATGCATGAGTTAAATTTTGGTGATTAAGTATAACACACCTAGAGTAAGTAAATTTAATGACGAAATGCATGCTTGTTTAGTTTTTAGTCCAAGAAATTAGAAGTTTAGAAGTGCTAATAATAATAAGGAATAACACATATTTAAGCCTCTGAAATTAGACATTTTATTTTAATTGACCGTTGAATTTTTCTTTTGTCTTAAAAGGCTTTTAAACTTTTATTTTTGTTTAGTTTAAGGACTAATCTAACAGAGCTGTTAAATTTTGAAATTGACCGTTAAGTGAACATCCACGTGGGATTTGATGATGTTAACGTGGCCATGACTCCAAACCCATTTCTTCTTCTTCTTCTTCAGTTTTCGGGCGTGGGGTTTTGGATTCGGATCTTTCTTCTTCCTCCTCTTGATAGTGAATCACTTTTACATGCCATTAGAGACTGTCGTTTTAATTGGGAAGTTTGGGATGAGGTTTTACCTGAAGAGGTTAGATGTTTCTTCTTCACTGATAATGTGAAGCACTGGTTAGCTATGAACCTTTCAAGCTCTGCTGAAAAATGGCGCATTCCATGGAAGTGTGTTCGCTGTTACCATTTGGCGGATTGGGGCTTTGAGGAACTGCTCATCACTTTAACTCTCATCACTTTAGCTCAACTTAGCTTAAGTAAACAGCAAACAGCAACAGCTTCATCATCATCGCCATCTGCATCATGCTTTTCACGCAGCAAATTACTATCAGCTGTTACTGATGGCGCCGTTTGATAACAGAGTTTCTATAAACTAAATTAAGCTTGCTAACCAATCCATATTCCACGCTTCTTGCTGCATGGATCTTGTATGGATTATTCCATGTTCAATTAATGGATAGCCTGAATTAATTAGTACTAACCTTTTTAATTTCTTGACAAAACTAGAGACAGAAAATGCTAACTTACATTAACAAAGCAATCGTGGAACTGCAAGCGTAGGAGGGCAGCCACAATAGTAGGATCTCTAAAGAATTGAGCAGTGATAACTCCAGTAACTATGGCCTCAGCATCCGCAAACCCACTTTTGCCATTGTAAAATCCTACATGCAGAGCACCATTGCACTGTTGAAACTAAGAAATAAAGAGCTTCAAGAACTCTTGAAGCACAACAGAACCTCTGCTGCTGCTATTACTGTTCTAAAAATGAGAAGTTTTAGTAAAGTCTAATTGGCTAATTCTTCTCCTTTTTCACTAACAAGAGCTGCTTTATATAGCAGTGAAATTACAAATAAAAGTACTACCAAACTTACATAATTTAAGGAAGACTAGTTACCTAAAAACAAGAAACCATAAATTTTCAACTACTGAAGTTAGGCCATAATAACATTCCTGAAATCTAGCAAAATACAACAAAATATCTTTGACTAAAGTACCTAAACAAAGTCTCACTACGCTAACTCTCCTCCTTGAGACTTTATTTTGAGACTCCAAGCATTCTTAGTTTTTCAAATCTAGCTTAAGGCAGTGCCTTAGTGACTATGTCTGTAATTTGCTCTTCAGATTTGCAATGCTCAAGACAAATATCTTGCTCCCATTCAACTTCTGTGAGAAAATGGAACTTGACTTCCTTGGAATTGGAATTGGACATGTCTAAAAACATCTTTTGAGAGGTTAAAGCTTGAGTTGCATAAGCCATATGCAGCTTGCTCTTAGAACTGAACTTTTGCAGCAAAAAAATCTTCATATTTCTCTGATTTTGGAGCATTTTTTGTGCTTCTCTATTGCTATTTTCTAAACTTCTTTGTTTTCTTTGTGGTTTGAAAATTCTGAGAAACAAATAAGCATTTTTCTTGAGTTGTTTTTCTCTCTTGTGCTTGAGAACTCAAAGAATTCAACTTGTTTGAAGTATCAACAGCACTTGCATCTTGAATTTTTGAATTAGAAGCAGAATTTGTTGAAAGAACTAATTCTGAAACTCCTC
>CATIWM010635498.1:0-12713 GCA_949671775.1 Mallotus repandus
TATGAAATCCAAAACAATTATATTCAGTAAAATTACACTGATCAATTTTTTTTAAAATTATGGTTACTTTTTTTCTCATTTTTACCTCTATGTTTTACTTTCAACTTTTTTGTTTCATTTATATGGTCTTTTTTTAAGAGAGAATTTTTTATGTAACAATGACTTCTCTTCTTTCTTTACTTTTCTTCTGTGCTATTCTCTTCTTTAATCTTTCTTTTCTCCACACCCTTTCTTCTTTTTTCCTCTATTTTTGTTTTTGTAGTGTTTTTTTTTTTGTTACAAATGATGTGTCAATGGCTAGACTTTTTGCATGCAAACTCATAAACTTTCTAATTAAATTTTCCTCTTACATCTTGTAAATCTCCACTTTTCCATCTTGTTTTTTTTTATTATTATTTTTATGTATTGAAAACAACCATTTTACAATTGAATTATAATAGCTAGGTGTTAAATTTCATTATTTTTGGTTGTTAATACTTGGATTATTTTTGAGTTCTCTTCTTCTCTTCTTCTTCTTTTTTTATTTTATTTCAATTGGATTTTTATTCTAATTTTGTTTTTATTGGATTGTCTTAAAAAATATAAAGCATTGTTTGTTATTTTATTTGGTTGTTTCAACATTGTTTGGTTGTTTTTGATGTTTTTGGTTGTTATGTTTATGTTTCCATTGGATTAGTTTGAAAAATTTTAAAGCATTATTTGTTATTTTATTTGGTCGTTCAGTTATTTTCATGGCTGTTTTGGTTGTCATTTGGTACATGAAAACAACCATCATATTTTTAAAATAAATATTTTCAAATACCATATTTTTAAAAGAAAAAAGTTAATTGTGTTTTTAAAAATATTTTTCCATTTTTTGGTTATTCCTGAAAAAATTCCATTATGTTCACACTGATTCTATTAGCTAAAGCTAATATACAACTGATACTTCATACCATCATTCAGGCTCAAAATGTCAATCCAACAGTCCAAAGGTCCATAAGGCTTCAACTGATACTTCTATTTTTAGAGACGTTTTGGTAATGTCTCAAATTCTTATTTTTGTTATAGTGCCACAAGGAAGCAGGTAATCCATATTTAATATAGATATTACAAGACGAGTACTATAAGGACAAAGATTATCAATTATGAAAGTTCAAATCTAACAATGTTTGAGTTATATGTCTCTATATAATATATTATTACATATAAATATCTAATTTAAGTATTGGAGTATTTGTGGGGAAAATTTGACAAGTTCACCTACACTTTTTGTATATATAAGTCCTACAACTAAATTAATTTCGGAGTTATCAACAACGATAGGTAACGATTTGAGCAGTATTATTTCAAGTCTCAACCTTTTCCTTGTGACCTATGCTAGGGCATGATGAATATGCTCAATTTTATTTCTTATTAGTAGCCCGTGTACTTGCATTCACCAAAACATATTTTCTTCACTTATTTTAAAAAAATGATATCTTATGTTGTGCAATTAGTATATTTTATCAATATATCTATGTCGTCTAATCTTCCCATTAATTAAAAGGAAAAAAAAAACAAAAAGAATAGTTTTTAAAATGCATAATGCATGGTTTCAAAACAACATATACAGGTCTATTAATGAGTGATATATAAACATAGAGATATCTATAGATATAGTTATATACCTTCTCAATTTCCTTTGTCAATTTGATCTCCTCTCTTTCTTCATTACCATTATCTGCAAAATCCATTGTCAATTATATAACAGAATGAGAATCAAAAAACGCATTTGCTAATCAACATTTAATTAATCTTGCAAATATAAAATAAAATCAAGAAATGAAAAGACTCACATTCATCGTCATATGTTGTAGTTATAAAGTCATTATGAACGCAATATACCCTGAAACTAGGAGAACCTTGACTAAGCATTATGCTAGCTTGATCCTCTACAATATATTTACTTTGATGCCTAATATACTTCTCTTCTTCAGCACTGGCTTCTTGTTTCTGATCCATCTCTTTATTATTATAATTGTTATTATTAAAATAATAATTATGATTAGCGATGACAATACTTTCTTTAGTAGCTTCTTTCTCCATTGTTTCGAACAGCGGTTGCTTGAAACTGAAGGAACCCTTGTTCTCATTTTTTAGCAAAGAAGAAGAATTAGAAATACTTTTCAAGCCAACATTATTATGGCTAGAATCTAACATTACATCTCTCCTCTCCTCCACCCCTCTTTCCTTCTCAACAGAACCAATAACCCGTCTCAGGAGCCCTCCACCTTCACTAGCAATCGAAGGGATACTCTTTCGACGCATGAAGGAACCGGATTCATCTTCTTTTTCATCAGTTCTTTTGCGAGAGGATCCTATTTGAGAATAACCTTGCCTCGTATCTTCGAGCTCTGACTTGGATATGCCACAGCCCATGAAGAAACGTAGAGGCAACGGAATTATTATCAAAATGGAAGAAATGGAGTGGTGAAGAAAATGCATGGAGCTAGCCAGCTAAGGAAGAGGATGGAAATTAATCAAAGATTAATTCTAATTAGCTTAATTAGGCTTTAATTTATTTTTATTTTTATTTTCTTTTGTTAAAATGAGATAAGAGAATGAGAGATCCAACGAGGGTTACGGGGTTTGGTATTGATTCTACTAAAGAAATGATGGGTTCTAATTCTATTCATATTACATGATGACTTGGTTAGTTGATGCTGTTACCAAGTCTTATATTTTTCTGTTTTCTTTTTCTTTTCCTTTCCTTTTCTTTTCCAAAGGTCATTTTGGCCCCAATAAAAGTAGTTAATTCGTATAAATCATGTCAATATAATTAAATTTAATTTTTTCTATCATTATTATTTATTATAATTATTTTTTATCAATTGCATGTCTAATGATTATATTTAACTACTTATGATGAATTATGTTGAGCAACTGAGCCAAATACTAACACATACTTTACCCAAGGTCAAACCCGTACGCACGTGAATCTCGTGATAGCCACCAGGTAGCACAATCTATCAGTCCTCCAAAATGTTTGTGTTATTAAATAAATACATAAATAAATAAAAGAGCATTTCTTGAAATCTATATCAACATAAATAAATAAACCATGTATTACGTATAGATCATACATATTAGCAATATAAATATCACCGATAGTATCATCATGAATTAAATATATAATTATTTTGTAGCCTAATATCTTATCACATGTAAGTCATATTCATGATGAAATTTTAATTCCCAAAATGCATGAAATTTCAATAAATATTTTAAAATATTAACTCATTGGTGGAGTGCGTCGGTCGACGTGTCCTCGGCTGCTTATGCTATGTGGCTCTCGTCCTGAAACTCTCAACTAAATTTTAATGAAGACTAAAACAACATAGATACGATGTCGAGTTGGTCTCCAAAAACTTCTAGAAGTGAGATCAGCATGATGACGGTGGTCGCAACAGCTTAAGTCGCCGAAAATGGTGGTTCAAAAGCAGAAGGTTTAGGTCGAAACTTTAAAGCTAAAATTTGTCAAAATCGAACTAAATTTCGTGAAACAAAAATCACCAAGATGTTAAGGATGTTGAGAAGTGTTTGTGGTTAAAATTTCATGGTAGTCGGAGGTCGTTTGGCCAGTGAATGGAAGCAGAGAAGGTGACAGGTGCTATAGTGTTATATGAGTTAGTTCAGGGACTTCAAGCAAATTTTACAGCTGGTAGCTATATAACTGAAGAGGAGCTGAGAAATTACCACTTTGATCCCTATGTTTTCCATAAAATATCCATTTATTCCTTCCACTTCGAGGTCTGAATACTTGCTAGCAACTAAATGAGTTAACACCCCACAACGACCCAATAACAACTCAGGAACAACTTGGCAACAACCCAATAACAAAAACAACAACCCAATGTCAGCAACAACAACCCAATGTCAACAACAACAACTCAGCAACCAAACAATAACCTAACAACCAAACAATAACCCCACAACAACATTAATATATTTTTATTTATATAAATAAATTATGGGTTATTACATTCTTCCTGTTTAAGAAAATTCATCTTTGAATTTTAAAATCTTACCTCAAACTTCAAACAGGGTAAAGATATTGACTTCACATGTCTGCTTCAGTTTTTTAAATGCAGTCCTCTATAGTATGATTGCTTTATAATACCTTCACCATATGAATATCTCTAGTGCAAAGCTGGCGAACTTGCAGATCCACAGTCGTCACATGATGCACCTCATATGATAAATCCTCACTTGGCTCCACTGTATGTGGTTGAATAATATGAGAGAGATCAAAGATGTTCTTCCTTAATCTGAAAACATGGAATAATACTAAGTGAATTTGAGATAATTCAAGTGGCAATATCAATCTATAAGCCACCTCTCTAACTTTAGAGCGAATCTTAAAAGGTCTGATGTACCTTAGAGCCAGCTTGCCCTTTTGACCAAATCTCATTACCTCTTTCATCGGTGACACCTTTAAAAATACTATATTTTCTATAAAGAATAATGCATCCTTCCTCTTAGGATCTGTATCGCTCTTCTGTCTACTAAAAGTTGTCTTTAATCTCTGTTGGATGATAGGGATCTTTTCTGAAGTCACTTGTACTAATTATGGGTCTGTTATTTGCCTCTCACAAACTTTCCAACATAAAGGTGATATACACTTCCTACCATACAATGCCTCATATGGAGCCATTCTAATACTTACATGATAACTATTACTATATGTAAATTCAATCAAAGGAAAATGTAAATCTTATTAACCACCAAAGTTCATCATACACATCCTCAACATATTCTCTAATATCTGAATAGCCCTTTCTGATTGACCATTTGTTTGAGGATGAAATGTTGTGCTAAAGTTAAGTCTCGTGCCTAATGTATTATATAGTTCTTACTAAAAGAAAAATGTAAAAATAGCTTCTCTGTCTAATACTATACTCTCTGGTACCCTATATAGGCAAACAATTCGATTAATGTACAATCTTGCTAACCTGTCAGTAGTGTACATATTTTTAATTGGCAATAAGTAAGATGACTTGGTTGACCTATCAATTATCATTTATATAGCTTCATAATCTCTAGGTGTATGAGGCAATCCAGTCTCGAAGTCCATAGCAACCATGTCTTACTTCCACTCTGGAATGGGTAATGGTTATAGCAATTTTGAGGGCTTCTGATGTTCTGATTTCACCTGTTGACATGTGAGACACTTGAAACAAACTTTGTAATGTCTCTTTTCATCTCATCCTTCCAATAAGTATCTTTCAAATCATGATACATCTTGGTAGAACCTGGATGAATATTGTAAGTAAAAAATGTGCTTCCTTTATAATCTCTTTCCTCAACTCATCCACATCTAGCACACACAACCTAGTGCCTAAACATAGCACACCATCATAATCTATTACAAAGTCTCAGGATTGACCTTGCTGAACTTCTAAAATTATTTTTTGAGCTGCCTTAACTCCATCCAACTACACTGATCGTACTCTGAATTGAGCTAGCAAATATGACTTGGTTATCTTCTATTGCAACCTTTGATTAATCAACTTATACAGTTCTTTTATAATTGGCCTCCTTTTCGAGCTAATATGAGCAAGGCTTCCTGCTGAATTTCTACTCAATGCATTAGCTACCAATTAGCTTTACCCGGATGATATAAAATCGAGCAATCATAGGCTTTTAGGAGTTCTGTCCATCTCCTCTACCTTAAGTTTAAATATCTATGCTGGAATATATACTTTAAGCTCTTATGGTTAGTGTATAGTCATAAGTTACACTATACAAATAATGCCTTCAAATCTTCAATGCAAACACCACAGTTGCCATTTCTAAATCATAAATAGGATAGTTCTGCTCATGCTTCTTTAACTAATGTGAAGTATAAGCAACTACTCTTTCATTCTGCATTAATATACATCCCAATCCTACTCAAGAAGCATCATAATATACTGTATACCCTTTATTTCCCAAAGGTAGAGTCAACATTGGAACTGAAGTCAACCTATCTTTGAGCATCTAAAAATGCTTTTCACACTTATCGGTCCACACAAAACTTAGCATTCTTCGAGGTCAACCTTGTTAAAGGTGCATCAATTTTGGAGAAATTCTTCACAAATCTCTTATAATAACAAGTTAAACCTAGAAAACTCCTTACTTTTGTGACTGTTGTGGGTCTCGACCATTCTGTAATGGCTTTAACCTTTTTAGAACCTAATTGTATGCCATCTTTAGATACCACATGGCCTAGGAATGCCACTTGATCTGATCAAAACTCATACTTAAAGAACTTGACATGTAGTTGATGCTCTCTCAAAGTCTGAAGTACGAACCTTAAATGCATAATATGTTCCTCCTCACTTTTAGAATACACTAAAATATTTTCAATAAATACTATCATAAATCGGTCTAAGAATAGCCTAAACACTTAATCCATCAAGTTCATAAAAGTTGTTAGGGCATTCGTAAACCCGAACGACATCACCAAAAATTCATAGTAGCCATATCTTGTTTGAAATGTAGTCTTGGGTATATCCCCACTTTTAATTCTCAACTGATGATACCCTGACCTCAAGTTAATTTTAGAGAAACACCAAAAGTTGGTCAAACATGTCATTCATCCTCGGGAGAGGATACTTATTCCTGATGGTGATTTTGTTCAACTACCTATTCAAAGACTATCATCTTTCTTCTTTACAAATAACATCGGTGCACCCTAAAGAGATATGCTGGGTCTAATGAAACCCTTGTTAAACAACTCTTATAACTGTTCTTTAAGCTCATTCAACTTTGCAAGTGCCATCCAATAAAGTGGCATAGAGATAGAATATGTACCAGGTACAACATTAATATAGAATTCTATCTCTTTTTCTAGTGGCAAGCTTCGTAATTCTTCAAAAAAACATCAAGAAACCCACATACAATTGGCATATTCTCAACTACTCCCTTATCCGTCTTCGTATCTCTAACCATATCTAAATAGCCTTGACATCCCTTCTAAGCATTTTTCTATTTGTGATTGTAGAAATTAGATTTTGAGGCATTGAACTCTTGTCACCACTAAATCAAAATTTCATGTCATTTGAAATTTTAAAAATCACCTCTTTCTCCCAATAATCCAAGGTAGCATAGTGTTGAGCCAACCAATCCATTCTTAAAATCAGATCAAAATCTATCATATCCAATAAGACTAAATCTGCAAATAACTCTCTACCTTCTACCAATACTGGACAAGATGAAAAAAACTATATTTGTCTTTAACTCGTCATTGAAGGGAGTTGCTATAGATAATGGAACTAACAATTTGAATGGTTGCCATCTCATTCTTGAAGTAAAAATAGGTTATACAAAGGAATGAAATGCACTAGAATCAGTTAAAACTTTAGCATTAAGATAATATATTAGGAGAGTACATGCAACAAATGTATTGGATGCATAAGCATCTTGAGGAGTTAGTGTAAAAATTTTGGCCTGTCCACGGCCTGCCTATTGTGATGTAGATGGTTGCATAAATCCTCCACCACTAGATATCCCTCTAAATCTATCTCCTGAACTATGGCCCTACTGGCCCACAAATTAAGTGTCACTTTACTGAGGATATACTAATGCATGAAATTGGGGAGGAGTCTACTGTATTGGCTTAGCAAACTGTAGCAAGTGAACCCTGTGGGTAAGCTTGCTGATAACCAAAATTTGGATATACTCAAGTAAAGTGTCCAACCTATTCACATCTGAAACATGCTCCTGATGGAAGGTGGCAAGGACCTTGATGTACCCGACCATAGTTAGAATATGCACTGGGTCCTAAGTTTTTACTACCATACCCAAAACTCTGAGCACTAGTGTCACTACTAGCCTTAGGCCCAAATATAATAGGGCTACCACTTCGTCGGCTATGTCTTCCATATTTATGCCCATAGTGGCCTCTATAGCTCTACTAGGAAGTACTACCAGTTTAAACACCAACACTGCCTAACTAAAATACTTGCTATTGAGTCTTGTGAACACTAATTATCTTGCCATCTCCACTCATATATGGTTCTGGGATCGTCCTATGCCTTATATGTTGCCTCTCTACCTGTTTAGCCTCTTCTATAACACTCTCCAAAGTGTGGCACTTAGCACGAATCCCCACATATGCCAGTCCTAGCCCAGTCACATATAGGTCCACTACTCTATGCTCATCCCTCATCACATCCTCTACATGACGTGATAAATTAAAAAACTCCCTCATGTAGTCCTCAATTGATTTGTCTCCCCTATCGATATACAACAACTACCATCTATATGCATCCCTCATAGCAGGTGGATAGAAAAATTTTAAAACCCTTGAACTCAATCCAGGTCGTAGTGTCCATATAGGGCTGAATGGACTGCATGAACTAATCTTGTGTTATTGCCTGCATAGATAACTTAACAATAAGAATCCTCTAATAGTTAGTATACCCCGTCCTAGTCCTTAACTTAATAGTATTAATAAATTCTAAGGCATCTACAATCCCATCAAAGGAAATTCTCCCAACTCTAGAGTACAGAAGAAGAGCATCAACATATGTTATCCCTTAGTTTCTTTATTAAAGCATTTGTTGCACCAATGGCATGGCTTGATTTAGTGCAGCTAAGCCTTAGTTAATTCCCTCTACACCAGCTACAAAAGTTGTAGGATTTAACTCTGAAGCTTCTTATTCTACTTACGGCTGCTGCTTTTGTCTCTAAGTTGTCGTTGCTCTAGGTATACCCTTTCTTTTAGCTAGTGGAGAGAGGGAGAAGCTTTATCTTGAAATGATTGTTCATCATAATTTGCTACTTCTATAGCAAGAGTAGTTCACATTTGCCTTGTTCTAAAAAATACAAGAATCACCTAATTAAGACATAACAAGGAAACTAACATATACTTGGAATTCTAAAAGCAACGATGACAATAAGTGATATTTATTAACCTAATCACCGGAGTAGTTTCAAGAAAAGACAAACACCAATGACCCAAAGAATAAGAAATTAACCATTTCTCTGATACCAACTTTGTCACAACTCGAACCCTAAGGGCATGTGACCAACACTAGAGAATGGATAATTGTGAAGTTTCTGAAATCCATAGTAAGTCTTAAAGAATCTTTCCAATAAAAAATTTACTAACTTTAAAATTCTAAAGAAATTTCAACAGAGTTTCCTATGTACCAGGGCAAAACCAAAACAAGTAAAACAAAAAAATAAGCTCCCAATATTGTCAATCACCACTACTACTTCATCTTAACACAATAATTAACACCAAATATATATTCATCACATTATATAGTCATAATAGTACATATATCCATATTAAACCAATTGCATCACAAATCCACTTTATTCAATGTTCGAACTACTACTGCAGTGCCTAGAGTACAAGTATAAAATAGCAAACATCAACAAGACCTACATAATATAGCAGGGGAAGAATACGTCTAGCATATCATAAAGTGACTAAACCTCGACTCTAAAAATTATGAAAAATAATTTAGGGAAATCATATCACACTGAATGAAATAATATTATAAAATGCATGTTGATTTTTAAAAAACATATTTTAAAACCATTAAAATCATTAAATAAATATTTAAAATTCCTTTACTTTTCTAAAAAATTATTTTTATAAAAATATACTTTCCAAAATTATTTCAAAATTGATAAAATCTCTTTACTATAAACATATCTTATATGAAAATAATATTAAATAATAAAATAAAACCTTTAATGGGAGTTTATGGTAGAACCTTAAACCTCAAATCTACTAGTATTTCGGCTCTCTTAAATCCAAATAAATGTCGTGAGATCATGCTCAACCGAGTTATAGCCGCAGTTAAGTCATTTAGTCTAATATTGATGCCCCAAGAGAACAAACTCAACTAAGGTCCATCTCAATTCCGGCTTAAGAGAGCAAACTCCACCGAGCATAATACATAACGCTGCCTGAGAGAACAAGCTCAATCGAGCCAAATACTAACACATACGTTACCCAAGATCAAATCCATGTGCATATGGTCTTGGTCATACCCACCTGGTAGCACATTTACCAATCCTCTAAAATGTTTGTGTTATTAAGTAAATAAAAGAGCACTTCTTAAAATCTATATCAACATAAATAAATAAACCATGTACTATGTATAGATCATGCATATTAGCAATATAAATATCACGGATAGTATTATCATGAATTAAATAAATAATTATTTTGCAACTTGATATCTTATCACTTGTAAATCATATTCTTGATGAAATTTTAATTAGTCGCAAAATGCATGAAATTATAGCAAACATTTCAAAGCATTAACTCACAGGTGGAGCGTGTTGGCCAACATGTCATTGGTTGCCAATGTTGTGTGGCTCCCACTCCGAAGAAGATTAAAACAATATAGCTTAAACATCGGATTGGTCTCCACAAACTTCTAGAACTAAGATAAGTGTGATGGCGGTGGTCACAACGATTGATAGTCACCGAAAATGGTGGTTCAGCGGCCAATGTTTAGGGGAAAATGTCAGAGCTAAAACTGGTCAAAATTGAGCCAAAATTCATGAAATAAAAACCATTAGCATGTTAGGGATGTCAAGAAGCGTCTATGGTTAAAATTTTGTGGTGATCAGAAGTTGTTTGGTCAGTGAACAAAGGCGGAGAAAGTGACATGTGCTACAGTGTTAAATGAGTGAGTTCAGGAACTTGAAACAAATTTTTGCAGCACCAGCTATATAACTGAAGAGGAACTAGCAAAAAACCACTTTGGCCTGCACATTTTCTATAAAATATCCAATCCTTCCACTTCGAGGTCAGAATACTTACTAGTAATTAAATGAGTTGATACCCCACAACAACCCAACAACAACTTAACATAACTCGACAATGACCAAACAACAAAACAACAACCCAATATCAACAACAACAACTCAACAATCAAACAACAACTCAACAACCAAATAATAACCCGACAACAACAACAATATATTTTTATTTATATAAATAAATTATAAATTATTACACTATTGATTTATTTAAGTTAAATTTAAAAATTTAAAAATTTGAAATGAATTATATATATATATATATATATATATATGTTTTATTAATTAAATTGTTTATTTTAATAATTTTAATTTGTAATTATCATCTATATATATATTTATTGGTTCTCGATTTGAAAAACTTATAATATTCAATTTCATTTAAAAAAAAATTCTAGATAGTTTGGTAACCACAAAGTTAAATGGTGAATGAGAATTTTTGGTCTAGGATATTTTTTAGAGGAAATTTCATGGCATGTCATGTCAAAGTTCAATAATTTCGTTCATGGCCCACTCCATTTTCTTCTTTCACTTTTATCTTTTTTTCTTTCAATTATGTCTTTGTTTTGTTCCATTTTTAAAACTTTTGGGTTTAACTTGGGCGTTTTGTGTGTTTTTTTTATTTTTTTATTTTTTATGTAATTCTTTTTTTACTTACTTATTATTCTGAAAGTCATTTTTAATTTAACTTTATTGTATGTATTTATTTGATTTGTATATTTTAAATAGTTTAATTTTATATTCTAAATAGCAATTTTTTTAATTTTGAAACTTACTATTATTTAGAATATAAAAATTAAGTTAAGTAAACAAAAAATTACCCATTGTCTTTAATAATTATTTTTTCATAACTATTTAGAATTTAAAAATTAAACTAATTAAAGTAGAAATTACACATAGTATTCAATAATTATTTTTTCAGTAAAAATAGCAAAAAAATTATGACACTAGTAAAAGTAAAAATTATATTTATGGTCTTAATTTTATTATTAATGATGAAAAAACTGAAAAACAACAAATATAAAAATGAACACAAATCAACAAAAATCAATAACTGCATTTTTTTTGTTGATTTCGTTATTTCATTTGTTGCTTTCAATTGTTTTTGTTGTTTGTCTTTGTTTATATTTGTTAATTTTTGTTAAAAATAAAAAAAAATAACAATAAAAAAAATAAAAATTATGAAATATATAAAAAAATTATTATTTTTATCATTAATATTAATAAAAGTAAAAATTTTATTTATGGCCTTAATTTTTTCATTAATAATTAAAAATAATTTAAAAAATAACAAAAAATTAAGAAAAATAAACAACTAATAATCAACAAAAATCAACAATATAAAATTTTGTTAATTTTTATTGTTTTGTTGTTTCAGTTGTTATTTTTAATTTTTTTGAGTTGTTTCGGTTTGTTGATTTTTTTTTATTTTTCAGTTTTTTTTGTTGATGTTACAAATACATCATAAAGATTGTAAACTTGTTACATATTGATGATGAATAAGTATCAAATAATTTTTTTTTAAAAAAGAAGTTATTAGATATTTTAATAAACAAATTAAAGTAAAAAAAATTAAATTTTTTATTCTTTAAGAATATAAAAGGAGAAAATTTTGTTTATTTATTGTTGTTACAATAGTTGAAGGTATTTATTATTTGGTTTAACAACAATTCAAGATATTTAGTTCATAATTATTCATTTGAAAAAAAAAAGTCTTAAGAGAAAAAAATATCGGGAAAAAAAAGAGAACATTGATAATAAAATGAAAACAATACCTTAAAAGTAAAAAAAAATAAGCAAAAAAAGTTGAGAAAAAAAGATAAAGACATTAAAAAAAATGTTGAGAATAAAATAAAGACAGTACCTTAAAAATAAAAAAACGTTGTGCAAAAAAAAGTTGAGAAAAAAAAAAGATGAAT
>CATIWM010635582.1:0-11477 GCA_949671775.1 Mallotus repandus
ATATATATATATATATATATATATTAGGCTGATATTATTTTATTCTTTTTATACACGAAAAATAAACTAAATTAAACAAATAATAAAATAGAAATAAATAAAAAATCTTTCAAGTTTCATGCATTTGAAAAAAGATGGGCATTTGGATTCAAATTAATTGATATGCATAATCAATTATTTTTATTTATTTTTTATTTTAATTAATTGAAGACAATATTTGAAATTTATTACTCAAGGCCAACTATTTCTTTGATAATTTTTCTAATAATAGATAGTTAATCAAATTATCATATTTAGATATTGTTTTGAGTTTCAGATATTGTTTTGGGTTTCAGTTTCATATATTGTTTTGAGTTTCAGTTTCATATATTGTTTTGAGTTTCAGTTTCATATATTGTTTTGAGTTTCAGATACTTATAATATTCAGATAATATACAGTTTTGATTGTACTATATACGAATAATATTTTTTTATAAGATTTCCTAACATTGGTATCAGAAGTGCACCCAGAAATCCCAGCTAGGCTAGCAACTCCTTAGCACTCATGTCACACACCAAGATTAGGATTTTTATTAATGAAAAAAATAAGCCAATGTTAATTACAACCTTAAGAGGCAATGGAATACAATAAGGGCAAAAATTATGAAAACCTATAGCATCATTTCTAACTAAGTCAAAACACTCTGTAGAGAAAGTAGGCCACCAAGCTTCACATGAAAGATCAATAGCTAAATTAGATAGCTTGTTTGCCATCGTGTTACCTTCCCGGAAGATATGAGAGGCGTGTATTTGGAGAGAATGCATAAATAAAACATACGGATACCAATACTTACATAAGGTCAATGAAAAATCACAACTTCGACTTTGAATAAGGCAAACAATATTGACTGAGTCATTCTCAATCCAAAGTGGGTTGTAGTTGAATTGAATCACATACCGGATTGCCACCATTACTGCCATCAACTCCGCTTCGAAAGCAAACTCGCAACCAAGAGGAGATGTAAATGAACCGACCAAATAGCCATTGGAAAGACAAAAAATGCCACCCACACCAGCCATACTAGGGTAACCTTTTACTGCTCCATCTATGTTGACAATGACCCAATTTTAAAGAGGGGGAAACCAGAAGATAGCACATGGAATTAAAACTGGTTTAGGAAGACCAACGATGCAAAGTCTTTATAGAATAAGCAACTCTGATTGAGAGTTCCACATATGACCAAACTTGAAGAGCTCAGTTTTCTTAATGTTTTTGCAAAGATTCCCAAAAGAGATTGAGATGGGCACAAAGCAATATCGAAATGTAGCCTGATTATACACCCTCCATAAAATCCAAAAGGTAGTGGGAATTCCAACTTTCCAAAGAACCACAAGTTGGCTAGAAAAGATAACAAATGAGGAAGCCTTATATAACTCAAGCGCAGAACCAGTAATGGAAAAAAACTTGAAAAAGATATTAAAAAGCTATTCTTAAAGCTATGGCATAAGGGTAAGTGATAAGCACATGATCAATAGATTCATAGGTGTTAGCACAAAGTCAATAATGAGAAACAATAGGCATGCCCTTACGTTACAAGTTCTCATCTGATGGAAGTTTTTGAAAGAAAGCATGCCAACATAAAAGAGGTCTCCTTGGCAGAAGATAATGCCTCCATAACTCTCTTCCCCAAGCAACCTTAGGACTAGAAGCTCTGAAAAAATTAACTACATGCTTATAAGAGAAAACACCCTTTGGAGAAAATCTCTAAATAAAATGGTCACTTAAAGAAGCCAAAAAAATAACATTCTTTAGATCATTAACAATGTCAGGAAAAGAAATTGAAAACTCCTCAAGCACATGCCAATCACCATCCCAAAAAAACCAGTAATAGAAGTTGAAAGACGTTTTCTAGCTGAATAGGGAATACCAACCTTGTCCATAATAGTTTAACCAAGAAAGTTTGAAGTCCAAAAATTCAAATTGGACGTAAAGGAAAGCAACCATTGAGAAGAAGCTTACAAATAATGATAAACTTCTTTGATTAAAGGCCAAACAGAAGAACATAAGAAAGAAGCCTTTGGAGAACCATGCTTGAGAAATCTCTGACACAAGAAAGAGTAGACAAAGGAAGAACCATAACAAAGCTTTCAAGCCACATGACTCAGAAGAGATTTATTAAAACAAAATAAACACTTCAAAGCAAGACCACCTTTATTAAGGGGCAATCAACACTTATCCCAATTAATAGAAACCAATTTTTTGGAATGAATTGATCCTGCCAAAGAAAATTCTGAATAGAGCTCTAAAAATTTAAAAAGAGAAGTTGGCCATTCGTAGATCATAAAATAATGCAAAGAGGGACCCATAAACTAAGGATTTAATTAAAGCTAACCTTATGTGAATTCAAGCTCAAGTTCATGGACCAGTAAATTCCAAGTGAGAAATGATGCATTTAGAGTCTAAGAAGGCCCAATGATAAGATCAAAATCAAAGAAGTTATAAGAGGCTTTAATTGGACTCATTTAAGACATATGGAAGGCCTAACACCAAAATATAATTCCAATCAATGAAGGACAAATGGAGGCCCAAAGAATTGTGTTTACATCATCAAATCAAGTGGAAAATGCACCAACACCTTATTCAGCACCTGATGCATTTTTTTGACATTTTGGGAAGTTACAAAGAGTGTTAATGCAAGCAATAACACCATTTGTACAACCGAAAATGTTTTCTTTACTATTTCAAATAGCCTAATTACTTATTAAAAAAATCTTTTAATGTAATAACTATTGGAGTTACACATTTATGTTAAATATGGTTGTAGAGAGTTATTTATTACAATTAATGGATTTTTAATATAATAAAGAGTTGTAATGACTAGTTGTAATCCTATGTTTTAGCATCTAGAAGAGGTGTATGTGCTTGGCGGTGTCTCCTATATAAACAAAGCCATTTCTTCCTTGTAAGGCAAAATACATTTTGAATAAAATTGAGTTTCTTTGGTAAGGAATTTGTTTTGTAGTTCTTGTATGAACTTTGTGACTTATTAAGTTTTGTTTGGCTTGTGGCGCCAAAACCTAAAATCTTTGTCTTCTTCTTCATCTTTCAAACTTGTTTTTATTTGTTTATGTTGAAGACTTCAAAGTCTATTGAATTTTTTATTAATTGTCTAAAGGGTCTTAATTCTTTCCATTGCAAGTTTGTCATAGGTCTTTAGCTATTAGGGAGCTTGGATGAAAGGTTAATGATCTTATTCTAACTTGGTAAGATCTAAAATAGTTTTCTCATCTCATTTTTGAATGGTCCTATAACGTAATTGTGGAAGCTGATAAATTCTAATCATCAAGTTTATCAAAGTATTGAAACTATTGGAGAGCTTGGGTTATGAATCTATTGATTTCCATTATTTTTGGTATCAGAGCTTTAGCTCAAGATTAAGGTTTACGTATCCTATTTGTTTTTAATTGTTATTACTTAAGTTTTCTCTTCATCTTAAACTATCTATTCGTCTTATTCTTAAGTTTATCTTTTGTGTTCTTGATTTAAGTGATCAATCTTATTCTTTATATATCCAAAACAAAACAAAATTGTGCATATCAAAAATAATAAAAAAAATAAAAATCAAATGTTTATAATATTTGTGACGTGTTTTGTGTTATCATTATAATTGTTGTAATTGTAAAAAAAATTTCTTATGCTTAATTGTGTTATTTACATTCCTAAGATCCATTTCTTTAGCCTACCTTTTATTTTCCTGTGGCCTACCCAAATTTTTCACTCCATTGATTGCTACATTATTAACTTTGCTTGATTTAAGAATATTAGTTCATCTAAGAACTCACAAAGCAAATTAAGAGTGGTAAAAGGCAAGTGTGTGTGAGTTCATTAGAGTGGATAAAAGCCAAAATTTGAGCGCAAACATGAGAGTGAGTGTACAAACTTTGAGTGAAACACATGAGCGAGTGTTGTGAGGTTTTATTTCTATTATCTATCCTAATATTTCTTGTTTTAAAAATCATGTCTAAGGATACAAGCACATCATCATAAAATGACCAAATGTTGTAAGCTATGCAAAAACAATTTGAAAGGATGTTTAGGGTGATGGAAGGAGTCAATAAAAGGCTGAAAAGGCATGAGGCATTCTAAACTAATTACAAGGAGTGCCTAGACATAGGAGACAACCACCAATTGAGCAAGATGAGTATGATGGTGGAGATGACTTAGAGAATGACCAAATCACTTTGGTTGGACATCCTACGAGGTAAGTTAGAAGAGGCCGTATGGAAGATGTAGATCGCAACCTTGGAAGCATAAAAATGAAAATTCCTTCATTCTAAGGAAGAAATGATCAAGATGTTTACATTAAATGGGAGAGGATAGTTGATCTCATTTTTTAATATCGTAACTATTCAAAGGAGAAAAAGGTAAAACTTGCAACCGTTGAATTTTGTGACTATATTATTGTTTAGTGGGATCAATTTTCTAAGGAAATGAGAAGATATGGAGAGAGACCCATAGAGTCTTGGAGGGAGATGAAGTAAATCACGAGGAGAAGATTTAATCCTAGCCACTACTATAGGGAGCTTCGTCAAAGGCTTCAAACCTTGACTCAAGGAAGCATGAGTGTGAAGGAGTACCATAAGGAGATGGAGATGCTCATGATCAAAGCCAATGTGGAGGAAGATAGAGAAGCCACCATCGCAAGGTTCTTAAATGGCCTAAACAAAAACATAGTTGATCATGTTTATTTGCATCATTATGTAGAGATAGAAGACTTGGTTAGATTAGCCATGAAGGTAGAAAAATAACTCAAAAGAAAGAGGTATGATTCCAAAACCACCTTGGTTCCCCTTCTTCTTCTTGGAAGTCTTCTTGTGGTAAAAAGGATGACAAAATATTACTAAGTCAAAAGGGGATGAAAATAAAAATAAAAGTGACTTAGGTAATAAGGGGAAGAATGAGGCAAAACCAACCCAAACTAGGAAGATTCAATGTTTTAAATGTTTGGGGCGTGGGCATGTTGCTAGGGAATGTCCAAATAGAAAAACTATGATTTTAAAGGATGGTAATTTTGAATCAGAAAGTTAAAAGGGGAGTGATAATAAATACCACCTTTAGAAGATTGTAGTGATGTTGAGTATGCCAAGGGTGATAATCTAGTTGTACAAAGGACATTGAGTGTGCAAAATAAAATAGAAGACCATGGGGAACAAAGAGAAAATTTATTCCATACTCATTGTTTGATTTCTAACAAATTGTTCAATATGATTATTAATGGAGGAAGTTATACTAATGTTGCAAGCAATTTGCTAGTAGAGAAATTAAAATTGCCTCTTATCAAGCATCCAAAACCATACAAATTACAATGGCTTAATGATAGTGATTTGGTGAAGGTAACTAGACAAGCTTTAATTTCTTTTTCAATTGGTAGATATAAGGATGAAGTATTGTGTGATGTTGTACCTATGTATGCAGCCCATATGTTGTTGGGAAGACCTTGGCAATATGATAGGAGAGCAAATCATGATGGTTTTAAAAATAGATTGTTATAACCTGAACTTTTATAAATTATAAAATTAAATTTCTGAGATTTGCAATGTTAATAACTATTTTATTATCTATGAGATTTGACAATTTCGATAATTTTATTAAATTTAATTAATGGTTAAATTTATATATATTGTTAAGTGTGTAAATATAAATATGTGTGTTTGGGAGGAAAAAAGAAAAATTGGAGATATTATTATTTCGAAGTTATTATTTTATTATTACTATTATTATTATTTTAAATTTATTATTTTATAGTTAAAAAAATAAATAAATAAATAAATTTTTCAAAAACATGAAGTGCAGTGCCATTTCTTTTTCCTTCCCCTACTTCTTCTTTCTTCCTTTCTTCCCTGCGTGACCGTCACCCTCACTGCTCACCAGCTTCGCCACCATTGGAAGCAGCCTCGCCACCACCACCGAATCGCCACCAGACAGCCAGCTTCTCCTCTCGTCCTCGCCATCTTCTTCTCTTTCCCTCTTCCCTCTCGGTTTCCAAGCTTGGCCAAATCTTCTTCTCCTCTTCGGCGACAACTCCGGCCACCTCAGGCCGAGCTTGATAGCTCAATCTCTTCGTCTTGACCTAGGCTTCGATTTTATCAACTCGATTTGTCTTATCCGAGCTCGATTCAACTCCAATTTTAGGTAAATTAAATTTACCTATTTTTGTTAATTTGTTATTTTTGAGTTAAGATTAGAATTAAGTGTAGTTATAATTTTTGATATAGATGTTGAGAGCTTTCTAAAAATGTATTTAGATTTAATTTCTAGAATTATTTTTGAAATTCACCGGGGGCTCGAAATTACTGTTACGGATACTATTCCAAGTCCGAAAAAAGTTTTATATTTTTAATAAATTCTTTGATGTATGCTGAGCAAACTTTGTTAAGGAAATTTATTGAAATTATGAGTAGAATTTTTATTATAAATTTTTTAATGTTTATGTGAAAAATGAACTTTTGGAAAAATTAGTATAAATTAGTAATTTTTATATTTTAGTTGAAATTATTGTTAATTATTATGTTTTGGATAGTTTTTGAGTAATAAATAGTATTAAAATAATTTTTATGAATTATTTCCTATTTTTAACTAATTATTAGTAAGTTCTGAAAAGAAAAATATATGAATCATAATCTAGCATTTTTTTTAAGCTTAAGTGAGTTTTTTGTTATTTTTATTATATATTTGAGCAATTTAAATAATTATTTGTAATTAATGCTATTTAATTGCAAAATTTGAAAGAATATATTTTAAAAATGGAATTTAATTATAAATTAGGATTCTATTATTTATTTTGGAAATAAATGTCTTTTATGTTTTTTACTATGTAAATAAATTGAATTGTGATATTTAAATGAATTTTTATGATTTTTGGTGAGTTATTGGAAATTATATTATTTTATTGATTCTGGATGGTGTAGATTCTCAGTTGGGCATCATTTGTAGTTCGGGGCCCCAACCCGAGATGTTGAGCCTTGGAATATTTTGAAGTGTGTTTGCGTGCAGTAACGTCTCTACTTTTAGTAGAGAGATATCCATTTTACAAAGGAGACTCTACCAAATTTTTTCGTAGAATTCTAGTAAAACGTGACATCGAGTCGGCCCTAAGTTTTGAGTCTTAGTCGAGTCATGTCATGTAGAAATCCTTACCCGGCATCCATATATTTGTGTTAATGTGAAAAAATATGCCATGCTACATCAAGCCTTTATTTGCTATTTATTTTCATGGTGATTACTATTATATATATATTTAATTAAATATATCTATATATATATATATATAAATATAATGTGAATATTGTGTTCTTGACTTGGATGCTATTTTTATTGTTGATACGAATTGTTATTGTGATGTGATGTTTTTGGAGGATAGTAGCAAAACGTGCTATCTAGTGGGCTACCCTAGGACTGTTGCGCAACAGTATGTTAGACGTTAGGTTATGATATATGTTGATTGATTTGTGAATTGATTAAAGACTTATTATTGAGATTTGTGGTTGAGAGTGGTGTGACTATGGGCGCTCGATTGACCTGGAGTCTCGAGGCCAGTCATGCTGACAGTGAGACTGTTGTAGCTTGATTGACCAAGGCTCTCAGGGTTGGTCAACTGTCAAATTGGATAAGAGAAATTTTTTTGGATACAAGATAGCCTGTTGGCTAGTAAGGCGTAATATTTGAGGTTGCAAAATTTTAGGGTTTTGCTCCAATCCTTTATTTGTTTTATCATTTGCATTGATATTAAAACTACTTCTGAGCATTTGCCTGAAATGCATGTATAAATTATATAAATATTATATTGATGTTATGTTGCTTGTATGTTTAAGTTACATGTATATATATAATAATAATTCACTCAGTGAGGTTTGACCCCCCCCCCCCCCCCCCAATTATTTTTCAAGATCCTTCTCGTCAGACCTCTCCTAGCAGTACCCTTCACCAGACTCTTTCCTTCCCGGCTGACTTATGTAAATTTTTAACCTGATCCTTCTAGTATTTATAGACATTGCAGTAGTAGTATGTGTATGTTGTAGTATGTGAGGATAATATTAACTGAGATTATGTATCTGACTGATTGTAAAATATTTTATTGAAATATTAATTATGAAGAATTTTTTTATGTTATTAAAAGTTTTAATTCTGAGGTATTTTTATGATTATGTTTGATGTGTAAATTGTGTTGAAGGCTTGCTACGGGTTTCGAATTCGTATGAATTCACGTTCTCTAGCGCCGGTCATGACTCCTGGGTTTGGGTCATGACAAAGTAAGTATCAGAGCCTAGGTTTAGTATTGTGGAACTAGGTTAGTAGAGTTGAGTTTTCTTTGAAACTACTGCAGCAATTAGGTTCGATTACGTCTTTGAAAGTCTTCCTTTCTTTTAGAATTTTACGTAACCATTAGGATGTTTATTTTTGTCTGAATTGTGTGTTTATTTCTTTTATTTTAGAATGAGAAGAGCACGAGTTGCTCCACCGGTCAATGAGGTTAAAGACGAGGGGTCTTACCAGGATGAAGCTCAACCCCCTGAGTCGCCAGTTAGGCGTTAAGGTAGAGGTAGACCTCAAGGAGCGACAAGTCACCATAGGCAGAGGGAGCTGCAAGATGAGGAACCTGCATATGAGGATTTTGATGAAACTGCCTTTGCACTAGGAGTTCAATAGGATGCAGCAGCTATGCCCCAGGCTGTACCACTTATGCAGCCTCTATACCAGTAGGGAGTCCAGGGTATGTCAGACCCAGAGGCAGCATTGGTTTATGCCAGAGTCGGCAGGATATCATTTGACAAGACATTTTGCCAGAGCATGTCCTTACTCAGGCTTTCAGCAGTTTCTGCAGCATTCTACTGCCAGTGCAGCTCCAGCTCCTTATTAGCCTCCACCAGCTCAGTATCAAAGTACTTCAAAATTTATGGCCCAGCAGGGTGAGGTAGAGGAGGCAGAGGTAGAGCAAGAGGCTTTGGTCAGGCTTTCACCAGCCAGTAGAGAGGTAGAGGATAGGCCAGAGTCTTTACTCTCACCCAGCAGGATGCTCAAGCATCCAATGTTGTTGTCACATATACACACTCCTATTATGTTTCTTTGATGCTAGAGTCTTGCTTGATTCGGGTGCTACTCATTCTTTCGTGCCCCCTAATTTTGCATTAAAGTCGGGTCGGCAAGCCGTGAGGATGGCAGTTCCTTTATCGGATGCCACACCTCTAAGTGATTCATTGGACACCGATGTTGTTAGATGTGATGGATTTCAATGTGATCCTTGGAATGGATTGGTTGTCTCAACACTATGCCACTATTGATTATCGGAGTAAAGAGGTGATTTTCAAAATTTCAAATAATGAAGAATCTAAGTTTGTTGGTGATAAGAGTTCTACACCTCATAATCTTATCTCCGCCATCACGGCTAGGAAGATGCTGAGAAAAGGATGTCATGGATACTTGGCATTAGTCAGGGATAGTACGGTGGAGAAGACATCCATCTCAAATGTTCCAGTAGTATGTGAGTTTCCAGATATTTTTTCTGATGAGTTGCCAGGTTTACCACCTCACAGGGAGATCGAATTCTATATTGATGTGGTCCCAGGCACAGCTCCTATCTCGATGCTGCCGTATAGGATGGCTCCTACTGAGTTGAAAGAGTTAAAGGAGCTGTTGCAAGATGTGCTGGACAAGGGTTTCATTAGACCCAGTACTTCTCTTTTGGGTGCACTAGTCCTGTTTGTGAAGAAGAAGGACAGTACACTTAGATTATGCATTGATTACAGAGAGCTGAACAAGGTGACAATTAAGAACAAATATACTCTTTTGAGGATAGATGATTTGTTCGATCAGCTTCAGGCTTCACAGTTTTTTTCTAAGATCGACTTGAGGTCGAGTTATCATTAGTTACGGATTAGAGAAGCCGACATTCCTAAAACGGCATTCCATACTAGATATGACCACTATGAGTTTCTGGTAATGTCCTTCGGGTTAACTAATGCACCAGCTGCTTTCATGGATCTTATGAATAGGGTGTGTAGATGGCAGGGTTTAGCACGCATCCAAGTTTATTGCAACCATGACACTGTTTGAGCTCAGGGCTCTTGGGAACACACTAACCACTATCACAAAGTCATGACGTGGAGATGAGGAGCCACCACCCAGGGTAATAACTGGGACAAATCGAAGGTGGTGGTAACTCGATTCTCTAATACAAGCTAGCACCACAACCAGGAGTTCTGGATACGGAATACCAACTTCTTTTAGTCTCATGTTCATTTAGAATTAGTTTAAGAACTACTATCTTATCCGCTAATTACATGCAATTTCATATAAACCCTAATTAAACATTCATCAATCCCAAAGGCAACCAATCATGAAAAAACATATAAGAAATGCATTCATACAAATTACATCAACCCTACGTTAGTCTAATATACATATTTTTAATTAAAGTAAGCTAAGTTTACATATTTTAATTTACAAATGAACCTAAAGCTAATGGGCCTACTTCCTACTTAATTTTATTTTAAATGAGCCTATGTCTATTTATTTTATTTCTAAAATAGGCCTAAGTTTACAAATTATGAAAACTTAAATTAGTGGGCCTAAATCTACAAGTTTTAAATCTAACTGGCGTTAATTCTACAAATTATGGAAAAAAAATTAAATTAATGAGCTAAGTCTAAATTAAATTAAATTAATCTAAGTGAGCCTATGTCTAAATTAATTAGGTGGGCCTAAATTTTCTCTAACCTAAAATCTAAATTTAATTATGGGCCTAAAGATCAAATTAATTAATTAAACCCTAATCCTAATTAAATTATTAAACCTATTAGATAAAGTGAATCTAATTAATTAGCCTAAGACTTAAAAAAAAAAACAAAGGAAAACGAATGAACATGCAAATCATAAAAATAACAATAAACGGAGCAAAATAATAATAACCAAAATAATAAACAAGACAATAAACAAAAAGCTTAAAACATATATTTAATAACATCTACCCCTAATTTAATTAACATGCAACCTAAAATTAATTTAAAGTCACCATTGATTTTATTAGAGTTTACCAAATAAACTTATTTACCAATCAAATTTTTTAAAAAAACCAATACAAGTAGAGGGTTTCACTATGATCCCACTAATGGTGCTTTTACAATGATCTACTGAAACTAAAAATAAAAAATTAATTACAACCCAATAAAATACAAAATAAAATTACCAAAAATAAATAAAATAAAATAAAACCTAAAAATTATGTTCAAATACAAAATTTAATCCATGGTATTCCATGAATCTTCAAGGGTTGGCCTTAGGTTTTGATCTCCATCACCACACAAACATAAAATACAAAGAATAAAAATATTAGAATGAATTCAAATAATAAATAAAGAAAATTAAATTAAATTCAAAATAAAGAAAAACAATATCAAAGAAATAAAAATATGAAAGCAATAAAACAAACAATAAACAAAAC
>CATIWM010635655.1:0-10373 GCA_949671775.1 Mallotus repandus
TAATATTTATGTCAATATGAAATAATAAATATTTAAACTTTAAAATAAATATGAAATTTTCACAATTTAAAAATAATATTTTTAAAAAATAATACATATATTTTAGAAATAAAATAAACATTAATTAATATTTTTAAACATGATTAAATTTTGAATTAAATAAAAAAATTTTGAAATTTAACATTTAGCGACGAAAATTGATTCTGTTGCTATTTTAGCGACAGATTAACAATTCATCACTAAATTAGCGACGAAAATGAAATCTATCGCTAAACTTGCGACAGAAATGTAAATCCGTCTCTAAATTTAGCGACGTTATTTCCATCGCTAATTTAACGACAGAAATAAAGCGACGGATTCAAATTTTCGTCGCTAAATTAAATCAATTTACTTTTTTAAAAATATTCCGTCGCTATTTTGCGTCAGAATTTTTCGTCGCTAAATTGGTAGATTTTTGTAGTGTTAGAACAAAAACTACATAGACGACAAAACTAATAAAGAATCAAGCCACAAACTGGCAGCCTAGCCAACCAAAAAGAAAAAAAGCATGCGTAAAATCAAAGATCTAATAGGAAAATAACAAACATATATACCAAACCTAGAATTTCATTTAAAAAATTAAAAGATCAATAAAATTATGCAACTCAAATGCATGCATATCAAGTCTTCAAGTGAATACGCACTAAATACATGCTTGCATAAGAAAATATAGGAATAGCAGATTACTCACAATTGACCAAATAATAATATGAAGTTTTAATATGTAAAACTATTCACTATCAAAATTGTTTGCTTTGACCATCCTTATTGCTGGACATATTAGGAAGAGTAAAATCCATTATCAGATTTTTGATTTTTTAAGCATTTAGATTGAGTGATTCTTTTATATATGAAACTTTATTTTAGTTTAGGTACTTCACTTCATAAAACTGATGCACTAAATTGTACACTAAATTCAAATTTTAATAAATAATTACTTTCTGCAGGTTACTACTTGTGAAAAATATTGCGAGGGATATAATAATAAACCAAATAATAATAAAAGATAAACAAATTATAATAAAATGGCTTTATTTATTCAATATATTTTTAATTAAACTTTACTTTCTATACTCTTGTCGGATTCATTATCAGCTACCATTGATTTGTCTAGCTTATTCCTTGCCTACACACTTCAAAAATAAATAAATAAATAAATAAGGAATTGAGAGCAAATAATTGATTAAATTACGTCAGAATTCAAATAATAATAATACTAACCAGATTAATAAGATGATTCTTCATATGATAAAAACCCTTTGTAAAGAAAAGCCCTGTTAATTTAAAAAAAAGAAAAATTGAAATCAGAAAAATTAATAAGATTAATTGAAGCAAATAATTGATTAAATTAAAAAAAAATTACCTGGGACGCCAAGAGAGTTGAGCGACTTTAGTGGGATCAAAGATTTGAGAAGAGACTCCTTAACACTGATCCTTGCCTTCAACAACAACAAATATCATAATTGACATCAAATAGATAAATAAATAAAAGTTAAAAAAAAAAAAGAAGAAGAAAAAAAAAACAAACAGAAAGCTGAAGACACCTACATTGTGTATAAAAGCTGTATGTAATCTTTAAATTATTTTTTTAGTTTTTTAAGAGAAAAATCAAACATTCATTAATTGAAGAGTAAAAATATACATTGATGAGCAAATAGTATTAACATAAAGTACAATCAACAAATATCAATATAAAATCTTATCTAAATTATAAAATTATTTGTCACTATTTTTTAAAAATATTATTAATAAAAAAAAACTATTTTAATTTACAATTTGCTAATCCATTCAACAATTGTATCTTCCACTTCATTGTTTTGATTAACCATAAACCAAATTTCTAGTTTTTAGCTAAGTTTAATTATATAAATATCAACAAAAATTTTACAATAAGAGAAAGGATAATCACTAAAAATTTATAAAGGTTAATAAAAAAATCTTTAACTTTTTTTAAATATTAAAAAAAAACCTCCTCTTTTTTTGTGGTTGCGTGAAAGGATACTAGAGGAGAGCAACCTATTAACGTGAGGATAGGTATAAGAAGAAGAGTAAGTAAGAAAGTACTAAGAACATTGACGTTTCTTTGTTGGGAAAATTCCCAAATTAGATTAAAACCCTAGAATCCAATCTTATATTAAATCAATAGAAATCATAATAATGGAAGCGGAAGCATACCTGAATTCATAGGTTAATCACCTTAGAGATTTGCGGCTGGCCTTCTAGGTCAATACGTTTTCCAAGAGAATGCCTTTAGGTTTTCTCTTCGTATGCTCTCTAATGATGGGATTTAGAAAGAAATAGGATATTACAATACATATGACCTAGGGACTATGACCACCTATATATAGATAACTTTCCTGTTATCTTTTGGTATTTCTATTTCAGCCCATCATTGAAATAGAAATTACCCATTAGTCTCACACATTAAAGGCCCCACACCCTTTAAATACATTAAAGCCCAAATTATCCAAATATGAATGATCTTTTTTAAATGGGCTCACCTTATATGACAGCCCGCAATACATAATTATTCACATATAAGCCCAATGTTGGATTAAAGCTCCAACAATCTCCCACTTGGGCTATATGTGTAACCTTATAATTATGCATTGCAAAAATAACCATATGAGCTCAAAACCTTACTGTCATTACCGAAATGTGTCTATAACCAATCTGGTCCATCAATCATACCAACATAGGATCAAAGCAGCCTTTGTTACATTTATCCTAACTCAACTTATCAATGGTCATGTATTTAGTGAGATCAAACCATACTGAAATCAGAGTGTGAATAAACAAAAATTTTATTTCTGCAGAAAATAACTGAAATAACCAAAATCATTTAATCGAAATATTGAAAAATGTCTATATCATAAAAGCATCAAAATTACAAACTCCCACTAAAACTAAATATCCTTAAATGACATGACACCTATACGACTAGTGTGCTCATGAAACATTTTTGGGTGGCACTTCCTTAGTAAGTGGATCCGCAATCATGGAGTTTGTACCGATGTGCTTTATAGACAACTGTCCACTTTGAACTCTTTCTTTAACAACTAGGAACTTGATGTCTATATGCTTTGACTTTGTCGAGTTCCTGTTGTTATTGGAATATAAAACTGTTGACTTATTATCACAAAATAACTTAAGTGACCTTTCAATATCATCCGTTATGCATAGTCCCGTGATAAAAATTTACAGCTATATTCCATGATTGGATACCTTACAATGTGCTATGAATTCGATTGCTAAGGTAGAAGAGGCTATAAAAGACTGTTTAGCACTCTTCTAGCTAGCATATAGATATAGCCCTATGTAGATTTTATACTATCTTAGTATCCAGCAAAATTGGAGTCAGTATACCTAATGATCTCAAACTGATCTGACCTTCGATATGTGAGCATGTAATCCTTTATTCTCTGTAAGTACCGCAAGACCTGTTTGACTGCTTTCCAATGGTCTACTCCTGGATTGCTTAAATATCTGCCTAGTATCCTTGTAATGTACACAATATCCGGACCCATACAAACTTGAGCATACATTAGACTCCCTATTGCTGATGCATAAGGAATCTTTTGCATTTCTTTTTTCTTTAAAATCATTTTTAGGGCATTATTTGAGACTAAACTTGTCTTCCTTAGCCACAGGGGTATCACCTAGTTTACAATCCTGCATGCCATATCTCTTGAGAACCTTTTTAATATAGCTCTTTTGTGATAATCCAAGAATACCTCAAGAGCGATCTCGATGTATTTGGATGCCCAACACAAAAGAGGCGTCACCAAGATCTCTCATCTCAAAGTTCTTAGCTAGAAAGCTCTTGGTTTCGTACAATGGGCCTATATCATTGCTGGCAAGCAAAATGTCATCGACATATAAAACTAGAAAAATATACTTGCTCCTACAGAACTTATGTTATATACAATCATCAACCAAATTCACCTCCAAGCCAAATGAGATGATCACTTGATGAAACTTGAAATACCATTGTCGAGATGCTTTCTTGAGTCCATAGATGGATTTGTTAAGTTTGTAAACCATATTCTTTAGGTCTCCAAACACAAAGTTTTCTGGTTGCACCATGTAAATCGTCTCATCAATGTTTCCATTGAGAAACATTGTCTTTACATCCATTTGATGTAACTCAAGATCAAAATATGCCACTAATGTCATTATAATCCTGAAATAGTCTTTCAAAGAAATTGGAGAGAAAATATCTTTATAATCAATGCCATCTTTATGTGTAAATCCTTTTGCAACAAGACGTGTCCTGTACCTCTCCACATTACCTTTTGAATCCCTCTTAGTTTTAAATATCCATTTGCAACCAATGGGTTTCACACGTTCTGGCAATGGGATAAGATCCCCTACGTTATTGTCTTTCATAGACTTTATCTCCTCATTCATGACATCAATCCACTTTTGAGAATCAGAACTTTCCATGGCTTGATGGAAGTTGATTGGATCATCTTTTATCACTCCAATGTCAGCCTCATATTCTTGAAGAAATACAATATAGTCATCTGGTATTGTACTTCTTCTTTCTCTAGTGGATCTCCTTAATGGCATAATTTCTTGAGGTGGTAGAGTTTGTTCTTCTGTAATAATTTCTTAAATGGGAGGTTCTCTAACATTGTTTTAGTATGCTATGTCTTGAACAAAGTTAGGAATAAAATCCTGATCAATACCAATAGCACCTATGGGAATATCAACATATTCCTTTTTAAAGACAAAGTCCCTAACTTTATCTCCTCCTAAAAACTCAACATCCTCAAAGAACAGGGCATTTCTCGACTCAAAAATTGACTTAGTTGTGGGATCATAAAACTTATACCCCTCGGATCTTTCAGAGTATCCAATAAAATAGCAACTAATTGTTCTTTATTCCAGTTTTTTTTCATTAGGCCTATAAGGCTTTGCCTCAATTGGACATCTCCAAACATGTAGGTGCTTCAAACTGGGCCTTTTGCCACTCCAAAGTTCATAAGGGGTTTTGGCAGTTGCTTTTGTTGGAACCCTGTTAAGGATATATGCTGCAGTCTTAAGTGGTTCTCCCCAGAGCAATTCTAGCAAGGTAGAATGAGAAATCATACTCCTCACCATGTCCTTAAGTGTCCTGTTTTGTCTTCCAGCAACACCATTCATAGTGGGCGAACCCGGTATAGTGTACTTTGGGACGATACCACATTCCTCTAGGAATTTAGCAAATGGTTTTGAATGTTGTTCACCTGAACCATTATATCTACCGTATTGCATTTAACACTAGTCTCTCTTTTCTCCACTTGGAGATATAACCTGATCTTTTGTGTCATAATGCAATTGAGTTTTCATTGATTATTTTTCTCTTTGCACCTTGTGTACTTAACTATAGGGATTCAATAAATAAGGCATTTGTATTAAGCAAATAAAGATTATCATGACCTAATAAAGAATTGGAATCAATCGTATTTGAATATTAAAACAAACTAAATTTTCCATTCTTAAATAGACAAAAAATAACCAAATTTGTCTAAAAAAAATAAAGGAATAAAATTTTGTCTTAAAAAAAATAAATGTCTCATTAAGATCAAATAAATTCCAATCTTTAATGATAATCTAAATTTTCCTTATTGCCTCAATTTTAACATTCTTGTCATTGCCCACATAGATGTATCTATCAACATCAATTGGCTTTTGGTAACTCAGGCAACCCTTTCTTAGCATGCCATTGTGATAGTTAGTGCAATTCTTCCTTATATACCCTTAAGCTCCATAAAAGAAACAACTATTGCCTTCTTGTTCATTAGGTTTCTTTTGAGGTGTCATATCTGCAGCTTCCTTATCCTTTATCCTTCTCTTTCCTTTGCCTTTGATCTTTGAGGTAAAGGTTAAGTGAGCACTTTTTATTTTGTCTTGCTTCAACCTTTCCTCTTCTTGGACATAGTGTGAGATGAGCTCATTTAGAGACCAAGTCTCTTTTTGACAATTGTAGCTCACCTTAAATTGGCTAAACTATGTTGGAAGAGATATAAAAACCAAATGCACTAGCAAGTTCTCGAAGAGTTCTAGCTTAAGTGCTTTTAACTTATAAGCAAGATGAGACATCTCCATGATGTACTCTCTAATATTGCCTTTACCTTTGTACCTCATTGAAATTAGATTTGTTAAGAGTGTACCAATTTCAGTCTTTTCATTCTTAACAAATCTCTTTTCAATATCTGCAAGGAACTCTTTAGCTGTAGTTATCTTTTCTGACATTGTGCCCTGAATGCTTCTGGAATGGCCTTCTTCATGATCATCATACACATGCGATTTGATTTCTCCCACCTTTCCATATCCCTCTTTTCATCAGAGGTAATCTTATCCGTAAGAGGTGGAAGAGAATCAATCCTTAACGCAAGGTCGAAATCCATGACTCCAAGAACTATCAAAAGGTTCTCTTGCCATGACTTGAAGTTGGTGCCATTTAGTATAGGAATAAAGTTGATGCTGATTGTAATATTAGCAGGAGTATTCATAACTGAACAGAGAACAACAACCAACAAAGACAAGCTCACATAAGTTCCAAAACAAAATCTATAATAAATTCAAATAATGGTAAATCCCATCTCAAGATATCGGGCACTCCATTAATATTTTTTCTTTGGACAATAATATTAACTTGTAAGTGATATCTTGGCGTAGTAATCAAACACTGACAATAAGAACATGTCGAACAACAAATCTTTTTTTGGGCCGATTTATTATTCACATGTAAAACCGAATAATCATCACATGTTTATTACCATAAATGCACATGTAATTCTATTAAATACTGACCTTTCTTTGGGCCGATCAATACTCACATAAGTTAAATGTACACAATCTTTTATATTTTAAAATAAATTAATCTCAACAAAAAAATGTACTTTAGCGATATGTTATCTCAATTAATTTATCTTAAAATATATATAACCATACCAATATTTGAATTCAAAATTATATTCAAAATTCTTTAGTTTTATAAATTGCGCCAAAAAAATTTTCTTAATTGCATTACTGCAATTTTTTTTTTAAAAAACAAATCAACCAAAAACATATGCACGTAAATATATACACACAATTCTGCAAATCAATAGATAGAACCAAAAATTGCAGTTTGTTTCCCTTATCAATAAATATCCATATGTCCGCAAAGCAGAGAAGAAAATTTGCAGACGTTGCGCTTTGCCAACAAATATTCACATGCATATACATATGCACAACAAGACATAAAGCCCAATTTCATCCAAACCATGTATGTATGTACACGGCACCCAAGAACCATATATGATAATGGAACAAATTTATGGCCATATAAAAGTTAAACCATAGCCACACCTCAGCAAACAACGTTAAATTCCAAATGGTACCAATTATACGAACAAATATAATCAACAGATATATATATATATATATAAATACTGGACCAAACGACGAAACAGTTCAATTTTTTTTAATTGAACAATAATCATCAATTAAATTCATTCCAAGAACAGTCCCATAAGCCCGAAGTCCATACATATATGTATGGATAATAAAATGAAAAATTGATGTATATACACATATATACAACAAACCTTTTACATAATTTCATTGAACCAAAATTAATATATAATTCAACAAAATTATGTATATCCAAAATTAAATTCATCAAACTGAATATAAAAATATTTCCAATAATTCAACATGAGTGATTTTGATACCACTTATTAGAAAAAATTTCAAATTAAATTAAAACCTAGAACCTAATATCATGTTAAATCAATAGAAATCATAATAGCGGAAGCGAATGCGTACTTGAATCTATAGGTTAATCACCTTATAGATTCGCAACGGACTTTCTAGGTCAATACGTTTTTCAAGAGAACGCTTTTAGATTTTCTCTCATAGGAATTCAGAAAGAAGCAAGATATTACAATACGTATGACCTAGGGACCATGGCCACCTATATATAGATAATTTTTTATCTTTTGGTATTTCTATTTCAGCCCATTATTGAAATAGAAATTACTCATTAGTCTCTACACATTAAAGGCCCCACACCCTTTAGCTACATTAAAGTCCAAATTATCCAAATCTGAATTATCACCTTTAAATGGGCTCACCTTATATGATAGCCCGCAATATATAATTATGAGGTTTTTTTATAAATGTCTCAAAAAGTCACACCAACAACTAAAATAGGCCAACTTTTTTTAAATTACACGCGTGTCACCCTGCACAACTTTATTTACCCGATTGCACCTTATCTCCAACAGGGATGACGTCTTGTTCATCTCTATTTTTCTTTGGTTTTTTTTGTTTGGTTTCTCGTAAATCAACTCAAATCCTATCTAAATTTCTCCTTCCTTTCAATCCTGTTCCTCACCTCTCCTTCTTCGATTCTTAATACCAAACACAGATTCACTTCTTTGCATCGTCTTATTATAAAAAGCACCACCATTAACTCTCATTAACCTTTCATTTCCATTTCTTTAGTTATCTTTTTCTCTTTCTTTGACTCTCAGATCAATCATTTCACTCAAAATTCTCTTCTTTTTCATTGAGGTATGCATACATCTTTCAATTGTTTTTCTAGCTTAAGGTTTTTGAATTTACAACTTTACCCATCATTGTTTGTATGATTTTTGGTCTGACACATGATTTCAAGTGCAAAAACACGACAAGAATCTCATAATCTCCCTTAATATTTGGTCTTATAAATATGTCGTTGCTAATTTCAACTTCCACATCCTTGTGTTCCACATTGACAAGCACAAGAACAACAGCTCTTTATCAACCATCACCATCTTCTTCTTCTTCTTTTATTTCTTATAATAAAAATCTGAAATTTGGCCTCTTTTTTTTTTTTTTTTCTCATCTGGGCATTGGTCCTGTCTCTCAATTTAATTCAAGTCAGTTTTAATTCTTTTTGCTCTCTTTCTCTGTTTAAATCTGTAATTTTTTTCTGTTACATTTCTTATGTCTTTTTGTTTTTAGATAACTCTCCATTAACCCAATAGGTGTTTTTATTGAAATAATGTTGGGAGTCTGGTGAGACAGAGAAGAGAATTAAGAAACGAAAATGAACTGAGAGTTTGAGATATGGTTCGTTGCTGGGTTTTGGTGTGATTTCTTGAATTCTTCTCGTCGACGCCGACTAAGGGTAGTTTGTTCTAGTGTCATTTTGGAAAAATTAAAATTTCAGTAAAAACAACATTGTTTTGGGTTTTGTTTTTTTTTTTAAAAACAATTTGGTGATGCAAAATTTTGGTTGGTATATCTCATTTGACAAACAAAAAAGACATATAGCTAAAGGCATATTTTGGTTGGCTTTCTTCTATAATGTCTTGTAATTCAATTTGTGCCATATTTGCATGTTTAGATTCTACTCGATTTTTTTTTAGATAACCAAAACTAAAGTGTAAGTTTAAACTTTGTTCAATCAGTTATTACATTACAAGTTTTGTTGTATTTGCAGGTTATAAAAATTCTAATATTTTTCTATGCAATCAATTGAATACAAGCTCAATAAGATTTCTTAACAAGAAAAATTTTACTTGCACCATGCAACCACTCATATTTAGTTATTTAGTTGAAAAATTACTCAATGGGGACATATCAGGCAGCTTAAGGCTATATTTAATGGCAAGCCACCAAATTGGCCCTTAGAATGCCATTCTTATTTAACAAATTATTGAGGATTTTAGCATGTTAAGTTCCATTTTTAAGGTACTATATTGCAATTATTTCACCTAGTCATAGAGATATGCCTGATTAGCAGTATAGAAACAAGAAAATAGTAGCATTGAGAGGTTTATCTTGATCTTTAAATGTCTTTTTATACATAATAATTTATAAATTATATATTTAATTTTTTTCTACTAAACTAAAATATCTCTCTATAAAAAAATGAATTTAATTATTAAAGTCCATAAAAATCACTAAAATACCCTTCTAGTAAAATAAATAGAACGTTACAAATAATCATTTCTTTTTTATATTAGCCCTCTTATTAAAAAAAAAAGGTAAAGCCAAAATTTTGTTGCATGTTAAAAGTAAAATATTTTAAATAAACTTTCAAATAGAAATAAATTATAAGAATATTTTAATTGGCTCTATCAATATACAAAATAAGTCTTTTAGTATTTATTATAAAAAATACATAATATTGCAGGACAGAACCAAAACTCTCATATACATTCTTCAAAATAAAAAAAATTTAAAATAGAAAAAATGAATCAGAAACTAAAAATTAACCAAAAGGATACAAAAAAAATGAAGCAGAAATCAAAAATAAACCAAAAGGATCCAAAAAATAATCGGAAACCAAAAATAAATAAAAAATAGAT
>CATIWM010635703.1:0-24725 GCA_949671775.1 Mallotus repandus
TATATATAATAATGTAGATATAATGGACGTTTCAAAAAAAATCTGGCCACATTTTGTCAAATTAAATGGCCGCATTGAGTTGGATGGAATGTTGTATAGGGTTGGTAGGAAATGAGTCGTTGGAGTTAGCAAATTATATCATGAACCTCTGTTCATATTGCAATATGGACTATGGGTTTGTTCATATTGCAATATGGACTATGGGTTCATCTTATATTTGAAAACACGCTTCTTACTAGTATTTTTAACGCCTAAGCATTTGGCCATTAACTTACTATTATTTTTTTTTCTTTTGCACAATTTTTCCTTCCAACTATGCTTTCTATTGAGGTTTGTGCCATAAGATGTTTGTTTGTTAGAAAATTAGGCTTCGTCTATAGCTCTCTTAAGCTTCAATTCTATTCCCGAAGGATCAATTCTCACCATGTACTTGGAATTTCATCTTTTTTCTACCAAAGCTCATTACTGCACTAAACATCCATTTCTGAGCAATTCTTGTTGAATTGTTGGATGTGGTTTTAAATGCATATAGATTCATTTTCTAAAGTTATGTGTTGTTTTTTTTTTTTTTTGATATGAAACTACAGGTGCAAATCAATGAATTTGCAAGCAAAAATTAATAAACATTTAGGTGAAGTTCAATGAACTTTGCTGCAGATTCATCGATCTTTACCTATATATTCATTTAAGGATCGATAAATTTGCAGTTAAAGGTTAATGAATTTACATGAGAGCTAATTCAGATGATTTAGATGAGATCCGCCATTAATATGAAGCTGACTGAATTGCTATATTTCAATCTTGATTAAAATTTTTTGATCTAAAACTACAGATGCAGATCAATGAATCTGCAAGTGAAAATTAATGAACATTCAAGTAAAGTTCGATGAACTTTACTGCAAATTCGTTGATTTTTACCTGTATATTTATTTAAGGATCAATGAATTTGCAGTTAAAGGTTAATGAATTTACATGGGAGCTTATTCAGACAGGTTTGAAGCTGAGAAGTTGAAGATACCTGTCTAAAAAACATTTGCCTTGTATTTCTAATGTTGATGAATAGAAGAATAAGACTGTAAGATAACAAGATGATGGAGATAAAATAGGAAAGATTTGAGAGAAAATTTAATGTTGAATGAGTGGAAGAATAAGACTATAAGATAACAAGATGATGGAGATAAAATAGGAAAGATTTGAGAGAAAATTTAATGGGAGATATACATATTTTGTTTTATTAGATTGATTGTTTAAAATGTTGAAGAAGGAAAAAAAAAAGGGTTATATAGTAAAGACACGTTAGTCAAGACTAAAAGAAAGGACAGGCAAGAAGAATAGGACTGCAAAGAAAATTAACGCAAAAGGACAAACAAGAAGAATAGGACTGCAAAGAGAGTTAACGCGTTAGTTGCTGGTTTATGGTGAAAAAATAACAGAGAAAAGATGCGTGCATATTCGCACGTGTGGTCCATATTATATTATAGAGAGGGGTCCATAATATAACAACTGGTCGGAGTTGAGTTGTTTACAAATTCAACAAAAACTTGTTTGAATTTCTATTAATATATTAAATGAAATTTATAAGATTTGTGAATAAAGCTGAATAAAAATCTATGAATTAACTCATAATTTTCATATAATAATATATGCTATACAAATCTTTATTTATTATAAATATAAAAATATTAAATAATTAGACTATTATAATAAAATTTTAACTTATATTAAATGTATTATAGTTTATTTGATAAAATAATTTTTTAATTTTTAGTAAATAATAAATAATTCATATTTTATATTCTTAAAGTCATTTAAATAAATTTATTTAATTTCGTGAATTGCTAAGCTAATAAACTATAGTGAACTTAAATCCAATTGTGCTTCATAATTTTTTTTTTAAAAAATCTGAATTAATCGACTAGAGTTGTAAACTAGTTGAACTGCTCACAAATAATTTAACATTCAACTCAATAAAAATTCATTCGAACTCATTTATTGAAATTTATTTAATAAACGAGTTGAGCTCAAACATATAAAGCTCGGCTCGTAAAGTTTGTGAATAAACTCAAATAGAAGCTCACAAGCTAGCTCATAATTTTAATATTTAACAATTTGATTTTAGATATATAAAATACAAATTCATATTATAAAAAATATTTAATAAAATTAGAATTTTATTAAATATATTAAAATTTACTTTATAAATAATTTATTTTTATTTTTAACTTATAATTTATATTTTTGTAAATTTTTTTAACCTTGATTAAACTTGCAAACAACTCGTAAAAACTAAATAATATGGCAAATTCGGTTTGATTATAATCGAGTCAGATTACACCCTAAACCTCAACTTCTTTACAGCTCTAACGTTGTCTTCGGTAGGGGTGAGCAAATCCGAACTGGTCTCAAAATCGAACCGACCTGCCTCGGGTCGATTTGTAGTTTGAAAAATATGCAAGTTTTGGGCGGGTTCAGAAGGGTTCAAAAAACCGAAATTTAGTAGTAACATATATATAATTTCTATAGGACTTCTGCTTATGGCACAATGGTGGAGACTTATTGGAAAAGATTATTGGTTGTTGGTTCAAATCCCACAACCAACAAATTATTTTTAGTGCAAAAATACCCAAAAATGGCGTAGGTGGGACTCAAATCGAGGTCCCCATTGAAGAAAGACGCATCAATTCTGTTGGGACACCAAACATTTCATTGTTTTTTGTCTTTTTTTCTTTTATTATATGCTCAGATAGCCATAAATCCGACCGAAAACTGACACCAAAATCTGAACCCGGCTCGGTTTTGAGTTTTTGAAAATTGAAAACCCGAACCCTGAACCCGGCCCGTTCTCACCCCTAGTCTTCGGAGCCGGAGGTACAGATGTACACCAAAACGGCGACGTATAGACGCAGACTTTGACCGGTTTAAGCTATTTATACAGTTTTTTTGTTAGTTTCTTTTAGGAGGTAGAAGAAGAGAAGAGAGAAAAGAAGAAATGGAGGGAAGGTGTACGAGATATTGGATGATAATGGTAGCTCATGGAATCGGTCTGCTCATTTTCAGCAGAGGTTTTCTATTGACTCGAACTGAGCTTCCTTATTACAGTCACTGCTCTGACATCTCTCACTCTCCCTGCTTTTCACCTGCTGTTGATTTCACCAATACTACTACTCTCAATCAACGCCACTCGCAGCAGTGCTGGACTAAACCTGCTGTTGATCGTCTCCTCATTATTGTTCTTGATGCCCTCAGGTACCCTTTTCTTTTTTCAGTAGTTGGTTACCGTTTATCTTTGGTTTGACATTAATTGTCTATTGCTCTATTGTTTCAGATTCGATTTTGTTGCTCCAAGCTCAATTTTTCCAGGTTTTTATATTGTTTGCTCTAATTGGATCTACTTCTTGCTATGTTATTTTATATGGGTCGATATTGATTTTTGCTGTGTGGTGCAGAGAAGAAGCGATGGATGGACAGATTGCCTGTTTTACAGAAATTGGCAACAGGGTCATCTGCTAGGATTTTTAAAGCGATTGCTGATCCTCCTACTACAAGTCTCCAGCGTTTGAAGGCATGGGATTTTTTGAATGCTCTCTGTTTTCTAGTTTTTTTTTATTATTATTGACCCAAATAAAATGAAGAGAAAAAGATGATTTCTTTTGGTTTTTCAGGGCTTAACTACTGGTGGACTGCCAACTTTTATTGATGTTGGAAATAGCTTTGGTGCTCCTGCAATTGTTGAAGATAACTTCATACATCAGGTATCTTTGCAATCATGAATCATGAATCATGAATCCTGAGTCATCTCTTGGGTCTTTGCTAGCTTTGATGCTAGCATGTTCTGAGTTTTTTTCTTTTTCTTTTTTTGAATTCATTTAATTTTCACGAGATAATCTTCACTTGCAGTTGGTTATAAATGGGAAGCGCACATTCATGATGGGTGATGACACATGGGTTCAGTTATTTCCTCATCATTTCAATAAGTCTTATCCTTACCCATCTTTCAATGTTAAAGATCTTCACACGGTATGCCATTTTAACTAGTTTAATGCACTTCTGGGCAGAATTCTTTCTTCTAATATATTAAGTAATTGATGCTTATAATTTTCCAGGTAGACAATGGATGCATTGACCATTTATTTCCATCCTTATATCAAGATGACTGGGATGTTCTCATTGCACATTTTCTTGGTGTGGTAAGTTCAGTGTGTCTTATTAATGCAAGTTCCTACATTTGTGTATCTTGTGTTTCTGGATTATCTCTGTACCGGTTTATGTTTTATGAGTAGATTTAGATATGCTTAAACTATTCATTATTATATGTCATGCAGGATCATGCTGGGCATATATTTGGTGTTGATTCTGTACCAATGATAGAAAAGCTGGAGCAGTATAATCTCATCCTAGAGGTAGTTACTTAGTTGCTTCCATGTGCATTCTTGATCTTGCATTTCACTTCTTTGAATTTTGAAGGAAGATATCCCGGTCCAATAACATAGCCTGGCATTTTACTGCATGATAAAATGGTTGGGCATTTTGAAGTTGTAAAATGTGGCATGTAACTTGTTTTGAGGATAGCTGGTGAGCATTTTCTTTGTTGCGGTTGCATTTTCTTTGTTGTGGTTTTCTCATACCAGTTTTAGTTTTTAAGAGGCTCAAAGATGGAAAAACTTCACACTTGATGCCTCTTTTAATTTCATATGCAAACTTTTACTTGTTGAACCAAATTGAAGAGAATAAATTTTGATTAGCAAAAGCAGAAGATTAAACTAAAATGATGCTTACAATTTTAGCTTCTGTGAAAAAGCCTTTTGGTTTGGTAGCTCAATTTTTCAGACAAATTTTAACCTTTATGGGAATTCTTTGTTATCAAGATTCTTTGTATAGTTGAAGGTTACAAAATTATGAAGCCATCCTAACTTATGGAGGGTGATAGTAAGCAAAACATTGAAGAAATAGCAAGATTTCCATGCTTAAGTGACGAATTTTTTTTCTTTTCCTGGGGTAATCCATATACATTATGTATGCTGGAATAAAATTTTGCTGGGAGGAAGTAAATCAATGCTTGGAAGATTATTAGTTATGGATCAGAAAGGAAGAAAAAAAAAAGTGTATGGCTGCACCATATCAGACTGGTAGTGGTGCCACATCCCATTCATATTGTAATGCCTGAGAATGAACGCAACTTATATGTGATAATCTTGAAACTGCTGCGGCCAGGGGGTAGGAAACTGGGGCATGGCTGAATCTGCCATAAAGCAGTTGCTACAGCTGTTTCATGCTGCTTTTTGAAGTTTTGATTGACAGTCATATCCTTAACTTGGCCATAAATTTTGCTGCAGAAAGTAATCAAAGAACTAGAGAATCAGTCTGGGCCTGGTGGTTTACATGAAAATACTCTTCTTCTTGTGATGGGTGACCATGGACAAACTCTAAATGGCGACCATGGTGGAGGGAGTGCTGAGGAGGTATGTTTTATTGCATCTTATAGAAAATTGATTCAGCTTGTCATACTTTAATATTTCATTTTTAGAGTTACAAACACTTTAATCTTTCATTTTTAGAGTTACAAACACTCAAATAACACTATGCAGGTGGAAACATCTATCTTTGCCATGAGTTTTAAGCAGCACCCATTTTCCATTCCATCTGAACTCAACTCTTCATCTTGTGAACAAGATCCGGTATTGCTGCTGCCTTTTAAGTGCACACATACAATAGTATTTCCAAGATATTCATACTCATACTGCTTCTTCTTGTTGATTGTCTTTCCCTATATTATTGGAATGTTATCTTTCTCAGTATTATTCCTTTGGTTCTCCATTTTCTTCTTCTCAAATGTGTAAAAAATGAATACTGGAGGGAATGTAAAATGGAGAGAAGAGGTATAGGAACATACATGAGCATGATTTTGCATTCCAAATATGATGTCTTTATATAGTGAATAAAACTAAAGAGACACTGCTTAGGGAATGTTTCCTATTATTTTGATAGATGATCCAATTGTGCTTCTGTCTCCTCCTAATTTATAAGAAAAGAAAAAGCATTGGTTAGCAGACAGATTGAAGTAAATGTGGTTTGCTCCTTATGAGCCAAAGCTCTAGTTAATCCTACATCTAATTGAATTGCATTCTCCATATTGTGATTTCAGGATGGGAACAAGATGTGTACCAGTACCATCCAACAGGTGAGAATGCCTTTTACTTCTTGACTGGGATTTGTTTATGGCTTCTCCCAAATGTAAAAAGTACTTATGCAAGCAAACACTCCACAGCTTGACTTTGCGGTGACAGTGTCAGCCTTACTTGGTGTCTCCTTTCCCTTTGGAAGGTGCCGTGTAAGCATCCTTAAATTTTAACTTCTTCTTCTATTTATGTATATTTTTTTCATTTATGTGACTACCGAGGAACTGAGCAGCTAAATCAGCTTTGATAATCTAATGTATTGCTCTTTTCTATTAAGTCAGTTGTGTTGGAAAAATGCTATTATTTATTTTGTTTTATCCTGGTCTTCTTTCAGCATTGGTCGTGTTAATCCTGAGCTATATGCTTTAGGTTCTGGTACATGGAATTTGGAGGAAACTAAAGTGAGGAATTGCAAAAATCAGTCGAAAGTGGAAGACTGGGTGCAGAATTATGTCAATGTACTTTGTGTCAATTCTTGGCAGGTAATTTTTTATTGGTCTTGGATTGAATGCACATGTAAGTGGCATCATGCGTAATGTTGATTTGGATATTTCTGTTTTTAGTTCCACTAAATAAACAACCTTTTCTTTTCTGTTTAATAGGCCCATTGCATTAATAGTGGGGCCTTGAGTTAGTATGTTGTGTTCCATTTATGTTACCATTTTTTAGATTGATAGATACAGAAATACTGAAGAAAATTGTTGATAATCTAACATGTTTAAATGAAAATGATAGTTAGAAGATTTTCCCTAATGGCTTAATAAACACCCAAGGTGATATTTTAATTCTTGGTGCCGCCATCATTACTCTTTAAATTGCATTTGTAAGATTTGGACGTCACCTCTTGATCCATTGGAATGTGTATTAACTAAAGGCAACATCTCAGAAAAAATGTTTGATGTGCTCGTAGTTTAATGGCAATAAATTGATCTGGCTACTTTTCAGTTGGCAGGCGATAAGGTCTTTGCTTGATGTGCTCTTTTTTCCGCATGCCATCCATATTATTTGGATTCTTATGAATTCTTCTTATGCAGGTCAAAAGATATATTGACATCTATTCAGCTTCATCGATGATTGGATTTTCCTCTGAAGACTTGCTACACATATCAGATATATATAAACAGGCAGAGGAGAATTGGTTGCACTTCAAGGATTTATTATCATATAAAAATGAAAGCTGCCGTTCCCTGTTGCCTGACCTTACAAAGCAAATTGATGCTTATATTAATTTTCTATCAAATGTTTCGGAGCTGGCACGCTCCAAATGGACCGAGTTTAATTTGAAGATGATGGGCATTGGACTTGGGATTATGTTGTTGTCACTTTTAATCATGTTTCTCACTATTCAGCAGGCAAATAGGCCATGTGCTGTTTCTCTTTCTACTCCTGGAGATTCTAGGATATCCTTTGATATGGTATTTGCTTTATTTGTAGTGGCAATACGTGCTTGCAGCTTGTTCTCAAATAGTTACATTTGTAAGCTCTGACTTCTCATGCTTCCAAGAATGTTTTTCCTTTTTTGTCCCCCTTTATTCTGCTACTTTTGTTTGACATTCCATTTTTTCTGAACCTCGAGCTCAGTGGAAGAAGGAAAAGTGGCAAGCTTTCTGTTGGCCACAACTGGCATTGTGAAGTTACGATACTCAATCATGAAAAAGAAGATGATATTTGAAGTACGCATAGTAATCTTAGATGTTAATTACCACAAGTAGATTTTGTGATCACTCATCTGAGAGGCTGTTCTAGATATTTGCCTAATGGTGCTGACTTTTTCAAGGGATTTATTTGCAGGCAGTACTATTTCTTCTGTTAATATCCATTCTCAGATTCAGCATTGAAGTTGGGCTGTCAAAGCAGGCTGCTACTTCTCAATTTATGAGCGCATCTCCCTCATGGATGCTTGGGATTGCTCCAGGCCATCCAATATGGATGTATATGTCTGAAATTGGGCCAATTTTGGCTGTAATTTTATTGGCATGGTTATTGTACAGAATTACTGCTAGCAGCCATTGTTGGGGAATTTGGAAGTGCGTAATCATGGGAACCATTTCAAGTTATGTACTGATAGCAGTGCATTGGGGATCTGAAAGTAGCATACCAAGTCTAGCTTTGTTGCTTCAAGGAGTTGGAAAAAGTTATATTCCCAGATTAATATATGGTATTGGTCTGGGTCAACTTACTTTAGTGGCATTTGGTCAATTTTGTACTCAAGAGAAACCTTTAGATGGACAATGGAGCTTGATAATGAAAGTAGTGGCCATGTCATCTGCTTGGAGTCCAACAATCATTCTTCTTTCTGGAAAACAAGGTTCAGTGGTTGCGATAGCATCCATAATTGGAGGTGCTTATTCTTTGCTATAGCTTAGTATTTTATTATATTGTACCATTGGACTCCAATTTACAGTTGGTTCATTTAGATCCCTGTTCTCTGATGTTTGTTTGGAAATGTGATAGTATCATTATCTGTAAACTCTTAAAGGATTTATGCATGAGTAACTGAGCCTCTCTTGACAGGGTATTGCATAGCAAAGCTGGAGAATGTGGAAGATGCCGTTAGTGGGACTGGTACAATGCTGAATTTCAATCCCCTCGCTGTAACACTATGGAATCTTTTAGCTGTATGTCTATTCTTTGCCACAGGTCACTGGTAAGATAAGATGCTTGTTATTTACTTTGATGTTTGCATGTATGCTGGGTCTGTTGCTGGTCTACTTTGTCTTTAGTTTGTTGGTCATTATTATTTCTGCTCATTCCCCTAGTTGTGGAAACAGATCAAGCTATCATATAGCTAACTCTTGTAACTTTTCAGGTGTGCTTTTGATGGCCTCCGCTATGGTGCTGCATTTATTGGGTGAGTCTTGGTACATGCAGCAAGCACATATCTTGCACTATTCCTGAATTTTTTTTACTAACCCTTTGAGATGATGTGATAATTGCACCTGTAAACTAATAGTCATTTTCAATCATTGTATTTTTCAGGTTTGATGAGTTCATCCTTGTTCGTCAGGCTGTCCTTCTTACAATTGATACTTTTGGTTTTTCACTCATTCTTCCTATTTTGGGGCTTCCATTTCTTGCTGTTCATAAATCTTCTTTGGGTCAGACCAACTGCAGGAAAAGTTCTATTCTTTCACAGCTATCTCAGGCGAGTATCCTCGTATGATTCTTTATTTTGGGGCATCCGACAATAGTGTCTACTTTCATTACACAAGTATTTAGTTATGATTTTCTAGTCTTGTGGGTTTAAACACGAGTCTATTTTGATGTTCAATGATTTGGCGTTTAGCCATCTGCAAAGGCTAATGTACAGTGTTTCTTTCAGATGTATATGATGTATGGACTCATCACAGCCACCACAGTTACAGCTACTATAATATGTGTCACTATTCAGAGGCGGCATCTAATGGTAATAGCATTCATTTCAGCTAGCTATTAATCCTTCTTATATATGACATCCACTTGGATTTGCTTACTTTTCTGTCTCTCCTTGTAGGTGTGGGGTTTGTTTGCTCCAAAATTTGTTTTCGATGTGGTGGGTCTTCTGCTTACAGATCTCCTAATTTGCCTGGCTTTGCTATTCTATTCCTGTCCAGCAGAAAATGCACAGCAGGATCAGAGAGGGCTGAAAGAAAATGATGGTCAGAAGAGATCTTGACTCTAGATATTCACAGTTGATGCCAGTGGAAAAGATTTTGAAGACAAAGAATTAGATATAAACTTAAAAATATTTGCTTGCTAATACAAAACAGCATTGACGCATCTTTTCCACATTTGTGACTGCAAGCCAATTTTTGGGATGCTATAAGATGTGAGAAACAGGCATAAAATTTGACAATTTTGAGAAGATAGGTGAAATGTGTTCAGGCCAAAACTTACTCTTGGGAGGATAATGATGTTGGTGGCATTTGTCATGCCTGCACGTTATAAATCTGTAGCTTATTTATATAACCCTTTTTAGTACAGTCCCTTCTTTTGGCATATTCAATCCTAGTTCTAAAACCAGAGTTTATATATATCAATTTTTTTTTTTTAATAATCAAGTGTCTAAATTGGTATCTCCAACAAATTTTGCAGGGTTAAAGTGCTGATTTATTTAGATTAGATTTTATTTTATATTATCTCCAACAAATTTCCTTCTTTCATATTAGATTTTATTTTTTATTCTTTTCAATTTTTAAAAAAATTATTTTTCTCACTCATATATTAAATTTAAAAATGCATTATGTAAAATATTATTAAATTAAAATAAAATAAAATAATAAGTGAACCACTAGTATTAAAAATAAAAATAAAATAAATTTTTTAATTATTCTTCAAATTTATATAAAAAGGTGAAATTATAAATGGAATATAATTAAAATAAAATTTATTTATTATAATTAAGAGTAAAAAATAAAATAATTTTTTTGGTAAATAAAAAATTAATTTAACTAAAATCACAAAATAAAATTTAACTTCAACACCAGTATAATTAATTAAATAAAATACGTAATATATATGTGTGTGTATATATATATATATATAGGGTAAGGATTTTTGCACTCATTCTCTTGATAATTGCACTCCACTTTGACTTTGTTAACTATTTAAATGACTTAACTATCCTTAATTTAAAATAATTATGTATCTTTTATAATTAATATTAACTCAAAAAATTATTTAATTCATATACATAAAAATCTAATAACTTCAATACAAATAATTTATTTTAATTTAATAATTTTTATATTATAATTACTGAGAATTATTTATAATTTTATTAATTTATTATGTTATTTTATTTTGTATTCAACTAATATCGTTAGAAGTTTTAAAACAGCCATATTTATTTGCTAAATTAATTATGCAATATACATTTTTAATTTTTAATTCTTTAATGTTTTTAAGTGTTTATACAAAAGATATTTATATTTAAAAAATCGATGATAAATTTAATTTTAATTTTTTCAATCAATTTTTTTTAATAAAAGTGTTATGAATTGAAAAAATTAATATAAAATAAAATAATTAAAAAATAATTTATATGTATTAATTTTTTTAAAAATAGAACCAATTAAGTTAATATAAATTGATAAAATATTTTTTTTAGTTATTTTATTTTATATAAATTTTGTCAATACATATAATAATTTTTGTATTGTATCCTATCATTTTTATTTAAAAAAATGAATGAAAAAAATTAAAATTAAATTTAGCGTTGATTTATTAAAAAAATATAAATATTATTTATATAAACACTTAAAATACTAAGCAATTAAATATTAAAATATATATTACATAATTAAATAAAAAAATAAATAAAACTATTTTAATAAATTTTTAATAATATAAGTTGACCACACAACAAAATAACGTAATAAATTAATAAAATTATAAATAATTATAATATAAAAAATATTAAATTAAAATAAATTATTTACATTAAAATTATTAAATTTTTATTATGTTTGAATAATTGAATATTTTTTAAGTTAATAATAATTGTTGTCATAATATATAATCAATTGAAATTAAGGATAATCAAGTTATTTAAATTGTTAATAAAATTAAGACTCTCCCAGGAAAATTCCACCGCTTTCTAATTCTGCCATCATCGTCATCTTCTTTCTCCATGAAATTTTAGCACTGTAATGGCTTCTCTAAAATTCAAATTCCAATTTACCACCCAACTGAAATTCTTCCAAATTCCTCAAAAACCCAACTTCAAAACATCAATTATAACCTGTAGCCTAAGAGGTGGACCAAGAAAACCCTTATGGAGGTCAAAAAGATTATCAACAGAAGCCATGCAAGCAATCCAGTCACTCAAATTAGCCAAATCCTCAAACCCAAGATTACAAAATGTTTTCAACACTAAACTCTCAAGGCTTCTCAAAACTGACTTACTTGATACCCTTGAAGTGTTGCAGGACCAAAATGAAATAGATTTAGCACTAAAGGTACTTACTTTCTCTGCTCTTCTTTTTGCTTTTTTCCTTGAAAGTTCGAATCTTTTTGCTTGATTTTAAGTTCTTTTATCTGAATTGAAATCAGGGTTTTATTTAGGTGTTTGATTTTGTGCAAAAGGAGATTTGGTACAAACCAGATATATCATTGTATTATAGGATGATTGAGATGTTTGGGAAGAACAAGATGATTGAAATGGCAGAAGGGTGCTTTTGTAAACTAGAAGAAGAAGGGTTGAAACCTGATACTAGAGCATTTAATGAGATGCTTGGGGCTTATCTGAGAGTGGGTTTGATTGAAAAGGCAATGGAAATGTATGGCAGATTGAAGGAATCAGGTTGTGTACCTGATGAGTTAACTTTTGTAATTTTGATTAGGAATCTTGAGGATGCTGGAAGAGATGAGCTTGTTGATGTTATAAAGAGAGAATGCGGTGATTATATGGATTATCCTGATAAATTTCTTGAAGAAGTTCAGAGGAAAAAACATGTAAGTTATCTGCACTTGTATTTTTTTTTTCTCTATTTGTTTGCTTTTAATGCTTTCGTATCAGCATTGTTTGGAATAAAGAATGTGCAATAATTCAATCTATGCTGCAAGCCACATGATTTCATTTCTTTCAAAATGCCTTTAAACTGTCATGTAAGTTGAAAGAATTGAAGTCTAGGAAATACTATCTATCCAAACATGAGATTTGACTATATAGAATTGAATTGAATTTTTGAGCATTATGATATGCTTCAAACTAAGTGAAACATTCATGTTGAAATAGTAAGTCGAAGCTATGATTCTTTGATTATCCTTTAAAAACAGAATATCCTATCATTCGAACAAATGGAAAGGCACTTATTTTTCGTGCATCTTATTTGTTTTGAATGGCTTAAACATTGTCAGCTTAGAATCCTCCACTGGTAGCTTTAACTGTGATATAATCGGTCTCTAATAGTACACTTCATAACTGAGATGGAAAAGCTGATATACATTTGGTTTAAAGATTCATCTTACTACTTCCTTCTTACTGAGCAACCAGACCTAAATTAAATTAATATGTTGTCCAACAGATGGCAGCTGTAACTGATGAAGTTTTACAATGAAGTTGGCTGTAGAAAATTTGGAGATGTAAATGATGTAATGCCCCGTAATGGACAATTATTGGGTTTAGAGGAGCTATATGTTCTTGCTAAGATGCAGACTGCATCTGTCATTTGGCTTTTGCTTGGTATCTTATGTAAGGCTCACTTTGGCAGGCAAAGAGGACAGAATTTTTCTCTAATGGAACTTATATTTTAAGTTTACCTGGCTATATGTAGGATGATGTTCAGCATATTCTATAACTACTTTTAACAGCAGTTGCTCCTCTATATGAACAAAACAATAGCAATCAATTGGGGCACATTAAAATTTCACGAACACACTGTATTTAGTGAGAACTTTCATCGAGATCTACAGTGCAATGCACCTGTCATGTTTTAGGATAACCATGAAAGGCTGTTAAGAATTCTCACGTTATTAACTTAAAAAAAAAGGCCTTCACATTTATGCATGTAGTAATGTTTGTAGTAAGAGTTTTTGTTTGTTTCTGTTGAATTTTCTCCTGTAAATTTTTTCATTTCCAAGTGGTGTTACTTTTGCAGGCTAAAAGGCAGTGGATAAATGTTGTTGGATGATCTCCGATCCTTGTGATGTCAAGACGTGAAGGTTGACATACTGTGTCTGTGATGAAATTCCAAAGGCTAGGGACTTTTCGAAGTTTTCAGTTTTTCATTAAGCAGCTTTATTTAGAAGCGTAAAAGCTACCGAGCAGATGAGTAGATGCACAAGATGGTTGTCAAGCAAACAAAGAATTAGTATATGGAACATGGTTAGGCAAACTGTTCTTAGATGAACTCTTTTGTACTCATTGATTCAAGACATTCCACAATTGTGTTTCTCTTCTGTAAACAACTACTTCTTATAAATGGCTAATCCCAGAGAGGGTTAGTTATGATCTAATGGGATATTGACATTGTATCTATATCAAATTTCAAAAAAAAAAAAAAAATTAATTAATGTTAGTATTTTTCCATATGAATCATATCCGTACTAAGTAAAGTAAATCCTCTATTAAATACTGAGAAAAGTTAGTAATTAAGAGATTAATAAATTATTAATTTATTGAAAATAATTACATTTCATGTGTAGTATATATTCTTTTATAAATTCATTTAACTTTTTACTCAATAAAATTTATAAATATATTAATTATTCTTAAACATTTTTCATATATATTTTTTGGGTTATTTTCACCCATGGTATCCAACTTTCAAATCGTAATACAAAACTACCAAACTTTTGTTCCAGTTACCAGTAAAGAGTCTGGAGTAATTTTCTGGCTGGAAAGCATGTCGTGGTGCTGACGTAGACATGAGGTGTCAAAGCTAATGTCAAGCTAGCAAACTGAATGCAACCATGTTATCAAGCTCGCATACGTGGCACCACATGGCAGTAGGACCGGATACATGGACAAAATTGCAGGGTTATTTTCACCCACAGCACCCAACATTTGGACATGTGACCACCATGGTATCCAACTTTCAAATCGTAACACAAAACTACCAATTGTTTGGGTTACTAGTAAAGAGTCCGGAGTACTTTTCTGGTCTGGAAGCATGACGTGGCGCTGACGTGGACATGAGGTGTCAAAGCTAATGTCAAACTGGCAAACCGAATGCAGCCACGTCATCAAACTGGCAAACCGAATGCAGCCATGTCATCAAACTCGCATACGTGGCACCACGTGGCAATGGGATCAAACATGTGGATAAATGCAGTAATAACTTTTTGACCTTTGACCACCTAATTTGAACCATTTTTTTTCATTTGCTCTACCCAGCTCCGTCAAGCACCACAACCTCATAATCCCTCGCTACTATTAAATCATCTCTCTTTTTCCTCGGCTCTCAGCGTTTGCAAGCAATGCGAGGCTACTGCTCCACATAGAAGCTTTAAAATCATGACTTTTTCCTTAAAAACCAGAACCATTTCATTGTGGAAATATCACCACCACTACTTACTTCCCTTCCAAATTCTCGATCCCTTAGAAATTCCCTGAAGCAGAAAAAAACTGAACACTTCAATCAACATCAATGGAATTGAAACAAGCTGTAAACTAGATAGCCAGCAATCAACATAAAAAACTCTAAGCTGCAAGAACTGAACAAGATAAGCGAACTTTTACTACACATAATACCTCAAAACACCCATTCAATAAAAAAACAGAGGATACCTTTTAGCTCGCCTCTCATTTTCACGGCGCCTCCTCAAATCAGCTTGCTGAGCCTCAAATTCCTCCATGCTCAATGCTGGAGGTCCGGCATTCCTACCCATTCCAAATTTTGCAAGATCCCTATTAGACAGAAGACAATAATCTTATTACACTTTTGAGCTGACAAAACAAATCAATTGGAGAGATGAGACGCCCCAAATTAGGGAGGGGGGGGGGGGGGGGGGGGGGGACACATTCAAGATCTGCTACTTGGTTTCTCGCCATGGCTCAAGCAAGCAATCTTCAATGGTGGCGAGTGGTGGATCAGTATTATTTGCGGAGTCACTGGTTATAGGTGAAGGCATAGGAGAAGCATCCAAGCTGTCAATGGCGAGCGAGGGAGATTAAGAGTAGCTGGAGCTAGGAGCAGCAGGTGAGAGAAGGAAAGGTGAAGAGGTGGTGGATGATTCAGAGGTAGCGTCAAGGATGGCTGCTGAAGGGTTCTTGTCGAAGGCAGTAAGTTGAACGACGGGAAGGCATGTTGAGGAAAGCGAGGTGGTGTTAGGTGGCATTGTGTGTTGAGCGGTAGAGGTGGCAGCGGGGTCGGGTTGGTGGATTTTGTGATGAAGGGAGGTGCAACGATAGGGACAGGCGAAGGAGATTGGCCGACGGGATGGTGGCCAATGGGGATGAGGATCGAAGGTGGTGGAGTGATGGCGAGGTGTGGGTTAGAGGGTGTAGGGGTGATAAGTGGCGATAGGTGATGGTTGGGTAACCGGTGGGGACAGACGAGGTGTGTTCTGCTAAATTTGATGAATGATGTCGTTGGCTATGCATGGTTGGTTGAATGAGGATAAGTGATTGGTGTTTTGATAAAGTGGGTCCTAGGTTAGCGAGAGAGTCAAAAGTTCTTTTTGGACAAATTTGCCACGTGGCAAAATGTGATGACGTGTCTCTGTTAAGTTTGCCAGCTTGACAATATCACGGCACGTCATCGACCACGTCAGCACCAGGTCATCATCTCTGGCCAAAAAATTACTCCGGGCTCTTTACTTGTAACCGGAACAAAAGTTTGGTAGATTTGTATTACAATTTGAAAGTAGGGTACCATGGTGGTCACAGATCCAAATGTTGGGTACCATGGGTGAAAATAACCCTGTAATTTTGTCCACGTGTCCGATCCTACTGCCACATAGTGCCACGTATACAAGCTTGATGATGTGGCTGCATTTGGTTTGCCAGCTTGACATTAGCTTTGACACCTCATGTCCATGTCAGCGCCAAGTCATGTTTTCGGGCCGGAAAATTACTCCGGACTTTTTATTGGTTACCGAAATAAAAGTTGGGTAGTATTGTGTTACGATTTGAAAGTTAGGTACCATGATGGTCACATGTCCAAATGTTGGATACCATGAGTGAAAATAACCCTTATTTTTAGTATATCATATTATTTTGTTTTATAGACATTTAACTAAGTAAATTTTTTATTTAAATGAATAAAATTATTGTATAATGAAGCGTATGTGGCGAATTACATAATAAACCCATGACATGAGGATGATTTAAATTTGTCTTTTCTACCCAAAAATAACAATATTTTCTTTTCTTGTTAAAATCATAACAAATCTACAAAATAAATATTTATCAAAACAATTTTTTAAACCATTAATTCTATATTAAAATTTTAATTTTATTAATTTTTTTACTAAAAATTGTTAAAGAGAGAAAGTGAAATAACAAAAAAATAAATATAATAATAATAATAATAATAATAATAATAATAATAATAATATTATTATTATTATTATTATTTACTTCTTTAAGTTTAGGGGTAATAAGATTTTTTAATTTTAAATTAGTATAATTGTTGAAGGACGACTTGTCGGTAACATGTTATATAAATTTTTTTTTTTACAAGTTGTCATACTTAATTGTTATAAAAAAAATATATTAAATTATCAAATTTTAAAAGTTCAACCACAAAAATATTTCTATCCTTTTTTGAAGGGGATATTAAATAAAAAAAAACTCCAACCTTTAGGGGTACTTTTAAATAAAATTCTATCCAATTTTTTCTTTCAAATATAACAAAAATCTTTGAAATATTATAAAAAAAACCCTCATTGAATGACTCTACTGGTAATGCTGAGTTTTTTGTTGAAATTTTATATACCTAGTATGCTAAGTTGAAATTTTATATACCTAATATGCTAAGTTTTTTGTTATAATAATTAAGTTGTACTTTTATCTGTCTAATTAGTCTGCTAATTCAAAATAAAACACTCAATTAAAAGGGAAAAAATATCAAATTGGGACAAATACATTGGTTTTATCTTATGTTACCAGCACAATCATTAAAGTGGACCCATAAATCATAAAAAAATAGTTTCATTTTCTATTACCAATACGGTCATTCAAAGAGAGGTTTTTTGATAATGTTTTAAAAATTGTGATTATATTTGAAAGAAAAAAATGAATAAAATTTTATTTAAGTATTAGATCTTAGATTTTTTTTATGTAATTTTTTTTAAACCAACAGAAAGTACAAATTAAAGTCATATACCTTATGATGCAGATTGTGCCAAGAAAATGAATAAAATATACTCTTATTTTTAAATTAATATTTTACTTATGAAAGTTGTGAAATTTTAGATAATTTATAGGTTTATTGTCTTAAAAATTAGGGGTACAAATAAACCGAGATGAATTTTAAAAAAGTTAAACTCAATTAATCAAAAGTTAAGCCAGATTGAGTGCGGCTCGAGTTAACAAAAAAAAATGGATTTGAAACTTTTGAAAATGTTGATTTCATTGAAATAAGAGAATACTCTTAAGAGGGGAATACAAATACTCTACCTAAGGCAGAGATAATGACAAAATAAAATAGATGAGAATAAGACATCCATGAGAGGGGCTACTCAATCAGTAACTACTGTTAGAGCTAACAGGCAACCTAAACATTCAATGATAAAAGCTAATAAAAGCCAATAAGGCTAAAGACTAAAAAAGAGCAAAAGCAAAAAGTTTCCAAAGTGGTCGTCTAAGTTACTAATAATCTAACAATTAAAAGTAACAATTGTGACTCCAGAGCCGAGCACGGCTCAATCATTCTCTCTGAGGCTCTTGAACAGTCAGGGGAGTGCTGGTGGTGGCTTGACTCTGTTGAAATTCGAGCTTGCTTTTTTTTACTTCCGCCAGAGGTAGCTGACTCTAGAGCATAGGCAGTAGTGTAAAGATGCCTACCCCCTCGACCAGCTGAAATGATCCCAAACGAGTAGATACTCCATGCTCTTGCACCTTTGCCAGGGTACCATGCACCGCCATAGTTGGAGAAGCCTGGAACAAATGCCCCAATTTTTGAGAGAAATCTGTCCAGGTCGACTCTTCCATTGATAATTTTGGATCCCATTTCACTACAGGCTCTTGATTCTTAAGTCTGGATTTTGAAGATCAGTTACAATGCTCCTGACCTGAAAGACGTTAGCAAGAGCTTAAGCAGCAGCAAGACGACCATCATAGCAAGAAACATCAATGGCAACCTGGGAAACAAGAGCTTCAACAATAAGTTGTACATTTTCTAACAAGCTTCTTAAATAGATTAAGTCACTATAGTTAATTAAATTAACAATAGTATAACATTAAAAAACTGTAAATTTACTAAAATCGCATTTTCAGTTTTTGAAATATCATTTATAGATCCCATAATAAAAAGTGTACAATATCGATTAGTCTTGTATTAGTTTAACATTTATTTTGTAGTTACAAATTCTATATTTTAGGGTGTTTGGAAATATTATTTATCAATTTACTCACTTAGTATAATTTTGTTGCAATAAATTTGTTTGTGGCACTAAATAAATTAGTTTAAATATTAAAATTAATCCAACATCAATAAATTTAAATTCAACTCATTTATTAAACGAGTTTGAAAATAAAAATGAGCTCAAATGATGTAAATTAATAAATAATTTAAAAAATTTTAAATCAATCATTAAGTAATTTATAAATAACTCGATTTATTTATAATAATAATATCATGATATTCTCTGAAATAGTCTCAAAAAATAAAAATATCTAAAGTTAGATTAGAAAAAAATTATTTATATAATAATTTATATTTTAAAAAATTAATTAAGAACACAATAATTAAAATTAATCAAATATATTTAACTTCTACTCAATTATCTTATGTCATCCTTTAATTTTTATTTTATTCAATTTCATCCCTCTAACTTATACTTATGTTTTTTTTATCTATTTAATCTTATTTGACATCAGAGAAATTTGTATATTTAACAAGTACTGAACTGGAATTGGTGAAAATATAAATTAAAAAGTAAAATTGGTGAAAAATAAAAATTATATTTGTTTAATAGGTTCCGCCATTAAAAATTAACCAACAAAAGCTAAAAGATGCTCCAATTCTTGTCTTCGTAGGAGCAAACAGAGGAAGAAGGAGAAAATTGAGCGAATGAAGAATAACAATAATGACAACAGTTCAAGTCTCGACTCTAGATTCAACCAGACTCTCAGAAATGTCCAAGGGTGGCTACTTCTCTTCTCTATCACAATTTTCTCATAAAATTTTAGATCTTTCGAATCACCATTTCAATTCCCCAATCTCAATTTCGAATCTGTTTCATGAATTTTCGTTTGCGCATTTTTGTTTTTGCGATTGAGATCTCTGACTTATTGATCTGTTTGTTCTGTTGAGTTTGATAAAAATCGATATGAATTGTGAAATGTTTTGCTTTAATTTTGTTGATGCTGAGCAAAATTAAATATAACGAAAATAAATAAAAAAATGTAATCTTTATGCGCAAAATTCTGTTTGTACATCAGATTTTATATGCGAACATATCAAATTCTAGAGTTTTTGGCACAATGGTGTGTACGGAGAGAAGTGTTTGATGGAGAGATTGATATGCTATGACATGTAATTGCTGTCTGTTGCGTTTTTAGATCTCTCTTAAGGGAGATTTTCCTCCTTGTAGTAGTTTTGTGCACCCCTTTTATGGACAGTCTATTAAATGGAAGAATTCAAATGAATTGAATTTTATTTGGTTGAGTCGCGTGTTTGGAAACTTCATAATTGCTAGAATTCAGTTCTTTTAAGTTAAAAGGAAAAATAGGCATTTTGAAAGAAAAGAAATCTTGCTACAGAGAACATGCTTTTGCTAGAATTCACGATCTAATCCAAACAAGGCCTTATGTATTTGTATGAAATGATGCTGATGCTGTCTCTCTCTCTCTCTCTCTTTCTCTCTCTCTCTCCCCCCAATGCACATTCATGATGTTTGGGTAGTGATTTTGTGCTGGAAAATACTGTCTTGTATCAGTTACGTAGTTAAAGCTCACAATATTGACGTTCATATAGCTGAAGGTGCTTTGTTGACAATAATTATTGCCGCTAGCTATGGATTTTTTGTTTTAAATTATGATGTATTCCAAGACACCTAATTGTTATTTGTTAAAATGTTTTCGTGCAATCAAGGCTGCTTAAAGGTCGCAGTATTCCTGGTAAAGTATTATTGACCAGAAAATCGGATCCACCAGAGGATCCAAGCTTACAAGAACGATCACCTAGTTTTGGAAGAAGCTTCTCAGAAAATGATGCTGGCACAAGTGATCGAATGGACATGTCGAGGGAGGTAATGCAGATAATGGATACCTGTTTTTTCTATTGAAATGTATTCTTAAGTGTTTTAATGTCATGTTTATGGACAATCCTATTTCTTGTATAGGCAGAAGCCCAGAGTACAGGCAAGCTAAATAATAATGCCTCTACAAACAAGCTGAAACCATCAATGTCCCATATTGAGACTAAACCCAAGGATATTCAGAAGTCCCCTATGGGTGCTAGAGCTACAGATTCTGCAAGAATTATGAAATTCACAAAGGAGCTATCAGGAACAACAGTAATATTGGGTATATTTTTATACAGTTGGCTTACCCATCAGTGTTTATTTTATGTCACAACTTGAGTAATGTCTTATTGATTAGTTTAAGCATGTGAAATAAGATTTTAGGATGCTTAGGTATAAGATGAATCTAATTCTTCATGAAGACAAATGTTTCCATAGTTACAGTAGCATAATTTTGATATTTGAATGTTTTTCTGTTACATGGGCTTGCGTAAAACAATTTGTCCAATTTGGATTAAGCGGTGAGTGAAAGTTGTAAGGTTCTCCCAAACTTGCACTTCCAACCAACAAAAACAGCACATATTTATATGGGTTTTTTTGGTCAAGTCAGAAAGTTTATGGTTTTTCTTTTCCTCTGTTTCCTTGTGTTAATCAAACAGGCAGACAGAAGGATTTGTATTTGTCTGTCCTTTATCTCTTACCATTTTCCTTCATCTATAATTTCTCTCCAACTAACCTTCACCTTAGAAAGAATGATGGCAATTTACTCTCTAGAGTCGGAGATTTTAGTTGCTGGTATTTCTGGGCTTTCATAGAAACTAGAATTTCAATGATGATTAAATGATTTTAAGTTTCTAGCATTTTTATTGTGGGAGGTAGATTCACCATTATATTTTTTTATAATAGGTTGTTAAATATAAGAAAGAATGGCTGAATTGATGTAAAGAAGCATTAGCCAAGCTGAGAATGATGAAGATATTTAGGAAGTGCAAAGACAAAGAAGTAAGATAGAGAGACTTCAGAGTCATGGATGTTTACAAATGCCAATCAACAGTGAATTCTCTATTTTTTCAAACTCTAGGAGAATAACTCACATGTCATTATCCACAAGCACTCTCGTGAAATTTGCATGTTGCAGAACTGTCAACACTCCTAATTAGGCAATGGGACTCAAAAGCAAAATGAATTAAAATTCAGAAATAATATTTCTATTAATGTCACACACTTCAATGCAGATAATGACTTTAATTGAATTAATTAAAACTTGCAGCAAAAGTAGTGGCAAAAGCTCTCCCTGATTAGCTGAAACACAGGGCAATGTGGTTGCAGCGAGAAGGATGGACATGCTTCAAAGCTTAATATACCTGCAATGAGAGAATAGCTAGAGAAAACATAGATCTATAATTGTGAAGTTTCATCATACACCAAACAAAAAGAACCTTTTATGTACTTGAACTATGCTTAGTGCCTCTAACTTAACTCCCAAATGATTCCTTTTGTCATTAGATTTGGATGGTAGTATGCAAAGCTAGAATACTAGGATCGGTAAGAAATGTTGCTGGGCATGTGCACTTTGACAATCATGCTCTGCCAATATGTAACTTATGTGATTTTAGAGGACTTTAAATTGCACACCTTTATGCATTTTAGATACCATTTCATCTGTCAGACTTACTGCCAATACCATTTCTATATGTGTTCTCTTTGCTGTTCTTGAGTATTTCATTGGCTTGTGGCGTCCACCCATTTTTTCTTGATATGGTTCATTTATATGTATTTTGTCACGACGGCTTGTGTTTTGCAGTTGCAATTTCTATTTTCAATCATGTCTTACGATTATTTTCTTGATGATGACCTGTAATATCATGTTCTTTCTTGAGGTTTAGGTCGACTATGTAAATAGTAATAGCATTTAGTGTGCTATAATATCCCCTTTATCTTTGAAATTTCATTGTGCAGAGAAATTGCGGGAGTTAGCATGGAGTGGTGTACCACCATATATGCGTCCCAACGTTTGGAGGCTTCTCTTGGTGAGATTCATAACATGAAGTTGCTTTCCACTTAAAAAACCTGAGGTTCCTCAGTATAGTCTGCTGCTTAGGTCTCATTTTGGTTTCTTATACTTGTGCACGCACTCACAGGCACATCAACATACACAAACTTGAAGTGCATATTGAAGGAAAGGATTATTAGGCATTACCATTGATATGTCTGCTGGAGTTGAAAGCCTTTCACATATGTTCCATTTATAATGTTCTTTTAGTAAATTCTGATGATGCTGACTGGTGATTTTGCTAATTCTTGGTGTTCCTATTGATTAGATTAGAAGGGATTAGCACATATAACGATCATAACTTCTGATTTATGTGGCTTAAGCTAATGCAGCCTCTTACAGTTTTAAGTACAGGTTATTCTTGCTTGATTCTAATTTAATTATGAATGGACAACAGGGATATGCACCACCTAATTCAGATAGAAGGGAAGGGGTTTTAAGAAGGAAGCGGCTCGAGTATCTTGATTGTGTTGCTCAGTTTTATGACATTCCAGATACAGAACGTTCAGATGATGAGATCAATATGCTTCGCCAGGTATTTTCTGATCAGATGCATATATCTATTGTTATTATTCTGATGTGCATATTATTGACCCTTAGCCTTTACTTTCCTTTTAGATTTCTGTTGATTGTCCCAGAACTGTACCTGATGTGACTTTCTTTCAGCAAGCACAAGTTCAGAAATCCTTGGAGCGAATTCTTTATACATGGTCAGATATTAATCTTGTTTTTCCATTCCTTATTGTCAATAATATTTCATACATAGTTTTGTGTGCAAGGGAAAAATTAGATTATTCTTTTGTCTTGGTGACGAGGATTTGATCAGAGATTTGTACTTTAAATTAATAGTTAATCAGATCACCTGTTACTCTTTGAAGAACTGTTACTTGTCCTTCTCTTAGTTTCTGCTACATTTTATAGTATAGATAGGCATGCACTGCAATTATGTGCATGATTACTGCTTCTGGTCTTTGTTGAAGATGTTTGATTCAAAATCAGTCAAAGTTCCAGCTGTTAAAATAGAAAATCCAGAACTTTTACTAGCTAGATATGTTTAACTGAATCTTAATTTTAGCTTCAGGTAGATGTTAGTTGGTAAATTCCATCCCTTCAACTTTATATCCTCATTAAAGATCTTATTTCACATAAATCAATGACCATTCCTATTAGGCTTCTACAGAATCTGGGATATCTATTCGGCAGTTAAAAAGCAAATAACTTCTTTCCCACTTCGGTCCCGATCGTCGAACCTGACCTCCAACAATAAAAGTACGACCTTGCTGCTTGCTTGGACCTTTCCTGCTTGCTTAGAAAAGAAAAGATGAAGCACTTTTTTCATTAGTCTACTAAGATGGACTCTCTGGATTTCACTTAAACTCTTTCGAGATTTCTTGACTTTGGATTCGAGTCTGAAAGGTTTGCAGCGCCTGATCCAACTTAGAGGAATGGTTCAAATCGTGAAGAGGAAGACAGGGTTGGGCTGGAAGGCAGGTAAGGCTCTTCTTCCTCTTTGGCTTTTTAGGTCTTTCCCTTGAACACCTACTCCTATTACATATTAATAAATTGAAACTTGACTGGTGTTACCGGTATGGGAGTACGATTAGTTGGTGGTGAAGGCAATGATAATTGTCGTGGGTGGCTCTTACTTCTTCATGTCTACC